>RXOD01004280.1:0-24858 GCA_005223375.1 Amoebophrya sp. AT5.2
ACTATTAATAATCACTGTATATACTTTTTTACTCGCAGGCGGAGCTTAGTAGTACTAGCCACCCGCCGTCACAGACCCATGATGATGAAGTAGAGGTTCTCTACCGAGCGCTTCCGCTTTCTGGAGCGTCGCACTACGCAACAAGCCGCACGAGTTCATGCTGTAGATCTAGAAGTAGTCGTGGTAGAGGTAGTTCATTATACTTCTAGTCATAGTCTAGAACTCGTAGTAGAGGTCCATGTCGCTGCGTGTCTATGTTTGTACTGTAAGGCAATGCGTGTGGAGTTGCGACACCTGCAAGGTTCAGTTTCAGTCTGAAATTGCAGTATGTGCTTCAACAGCTTCAGTAGCTTGCCCCTGCTCTGTCTTACAATTTATTAGGTTACATCACGAACTACGCGGTGGCGGTGCACGATTGAATAATGGAAACGCAAGCGCTAGCGCTTTCTTCATGTTCATTCAAGTTTATCCTACTGTGAAAAATGGGATCCAAAAACATGCACGACTACCACGCACTGCTAATTGCACCTGCAGCTCGAGCTCGACAATGTCGACGTCGACCTAGCCCTACCCCTAGGCCTAGCGTTTGTCCTAGTACAGTACAATCAGGAGTACTTCTAGGTAGGCGGATCATAGGGAAATCGTTATCTTTCGCTTTCTTGCACCCACGCCAGCGTGCACCGCTCACGAATCATGGTACCGTTTTGCATTCAACATTTTGATCCTGTCTTCACCGCGAAAGGATGACCGGAGCAGACGCAGAGAGTTGCGGCACGACAGTTGTAGACTCGACAGGGGATCGCGTTTGGAGAATGACACAGCAAAAACGCAGCGCGGGCTTGCACTCCACCAGTTCCAGTTGCAGAGTGGCTCAACATCTTCATACATAAGATCACAACACCAGCAGCATCTCCTGCTGCGATGGATTCGAATCCACGGCATTAATTTTGGCGTCATTTCTATCGCTATCGTCCGTGATCCTGATTTTTTCAGTTTTTTTCGTCTTCTGCATCTCGTGCTGCTGTTAGTGCTTGATGGTTTGGAACATCAAGTTTGCGCCGCTTCTTAGCGATCTTGGTGGCGCGTTGCGCAGCCTCCTTCAGCCGTCGAGCAGCGCGCGTGCGTTCCACAAACACAAAACTCTTCCCTACTTGTCCGTTTTCCTCTCGATGTTGCCCTTCTTGAGAGACCGCGGGGGCAAGTGAACATGATGAGCTGCTGGCACTGCTGCTGCATGAGGTTGCGACCACCTCTGCCAATAGTTTGCGAATGTTTTCCAGTCCGCCGAGGGTCCGCGCGGCTCCAGCGAGCCGGCGCACAGCGCGTTTCGTCAGCTTCTGCACAATAGTCTTCGGAGGCTCCTGCGGTGGAGGGAAAACTGAACCGAAGGAGCTGCATGATGTCGCCGCTTTTGTGACTGCAATTTGAAACATGCCCCCGTCCTGCTCTGCACTACCATCATGTGCCACATGGTGCCACTTTAGCACAAATTCCGCTAGGTCGCGAAAACGATCAGCATTCTTGTTCCAAATCTCAAACTTCGGAAACTTCTCGCCGGCCAGCCAAGCATCCAACTTCGTTCCGGATCCCAAACCGGACGCTGCCGCTGCAGGCGCACTCATGTCCATCATCTGCGTTTCCTGCTATTATTTGCATGTATTTGCTGCTGCACGTAAATTTCGCGTACACGGATCGATTGAACGGTAGCTGCAGAAAAGTCTGATTGAACATTCATAATGTGTTATGAGCACATGCCGCACCAGCCTGAATGAATCCGGCTGCGTCGCACGACCACGGAGAGGATTCATTATATTTTTGCCAAAGATAAAGGCACTCGCTCTTCGAATTTGTTAGATGCGAAGATAGCTGCGATTTCCTTCCTTCGCATTCTCTTCAGACAACGTAGCGAAAACCTGCTCATGTGCATGTTCACGTTCTTCTATAATCCTGTTTTTCCGATTCCGCCATTCGGTCCTAGGCCTCTTCGGTGCCGATTTAAAATGGCATTGGCGTTCCGCTCCTTTGACTTTGTCCCGCCCTAGCATCATCATACGCGGACGACCCTCTGGCAAGGAGGTCCCTTTCGTATCTTCCCCTCGTGGTCGTGATCGCTGCTGGATTTGCGGCCGCGTTGCTTGCCTCGTCGGAACCGTGGCTGTGCTCCTGGTCCTCATATGGGCCGCGGCCCCCGGTGTATACTTGTTTTGGTTCTCGTGAATTTCGTCGAGCTCGAGGACCATTTCGACGTTCTGGATGTGGAACTTCAGCTTCTTGTTGACGTTTGTTATTGACCGTCACGCTCAACACGCCTCGCGGAACAAGCTCATCTGCATCTGGTTTCTTCATGATCTGGGAGTATTCATCGCGCTCTCTGCTGGTCGCTTCTGCTGGTGTCTCGTCGACGTCCTCTGGCGACGGCGTGGAGGTGCCGGGGTTGACCGATGTAGTCCTCCAACTGTCCGGACTTAACGGCAGGCGATCCGCTGTATAGCGTCGAAACTGCGGCTGGTGATGCGCCACAAGATGATCTGGGGTCGCGGTCGGAAGGAGCAAGAACTCCAACATCTCCCGTCGAGGTCGAGCCAGCATGTCCATGATCCAGTGGAACCGGACGGTCCAGAATTCCCGCGCCATAGAAACTAGAGCTGTAAACCGGCTTCGGCTGGAGCAGCTGACAGTCGGACTGGCCGGGCTGCTCGTGCAAGGGCAGCAGCTCCTCCTCTTTTTGTTCTACTGCAGCGCTCTCTTCACCGTCGCCCCGCGCGCCAACAATCTGCGCAGCAGCTCGTCTCCTCGACGGCATCGGCTCAGCTACAATTTCAACTCCTTCCGCGGCCTCTTTCTCTCGGTCCGCGAGCAGCATTCGAGACCAGTAGCTCGTGATGCTCGCGCTGGCAGCTCGCGACCGCGCAGCCGAAACAGGGGGCGGACCCACCTCTCCTGGACCACGACCCGAGGACGTCGCGTAGTTCGCCGCGATTGTTCGCGAGAGCGCTCGAGTTGCAGTGGCTGTGAGCGTGCACTTGGTCACGCTCCGAGAACGCGTCCGTCGCGCCGGAACGCGTGGTCGTTCATCTCGAAGCGTCACAAATTGCACGTTAGGCGAGCTACGGGAAGCCGCTGGCACCAGCATGGTCTCGGCGATTTCAGCCGGAGGAAGATCGCGGCTAAACTCCATTAGAGGAGGCCGCAGCGCTGGAGGGCGGCAGGCGGTGTCTGGACCGATGAGGGGTCTACTCGCTCTCGAGTTCGCGTTCGCAGTACTAGCAGCTGCAACTCGATCAACAAATGCACCCTGCGGTAGATTTTCAAAGCCTTCTGGAGGACCCGCCTCGTAGGCATAGATCTCCTCCTCCACAAGCTCACGGCCGTCCGACTCCGGCTCCGAGGATATCGCGCTCGGTATGTCTGGGCTAGGCGTCTTTCTCTCCTCCTCGGCTCCACAAGCGAGAAGCTCTTGTTTGAAACTGCTGCTGCTCTCTTCTTGACGGGGGTCTGTAATTCGCGCTCTTTCACCTCCATCGGCGCCGTCGACGAGGGGTGCGAGCGTGCTCCGGGGCGTCGTGCCCGAAAGCAGATCGGCTCCTCGAACCTCCGAGGAAGGTTTCGACCTGGTCGGGGCCGTCGCGAGCGGACTCGGGAGCACGACGACACGGTCCCGCGGACTCAGCAGCTCCCTCGGCAGCTGCGAGGACGGCTCTAGATGATCTACTGGCTGCGTCAGTCGCTCCATCGACATCGTATTTTTCGTAGTGCCACAGCCGCCTGTCGTCGAATGCGAATCGAGAGACGCTGCTCTACTTCCGCACCTCGGCCCAGCCGCGGCTTTGCGAACGATCGAAGTGAGCTTCCGCGGGCTCCGAGTACTCTGCTCTACGACCAACTTCTCAAAAGTAGAACCTGCTATACTACTAGCGTCGCATGGGCAGGATTCTGAACAGGGATACGAGCACGAAGCGCGCCGGGCTGGAGCTGGTGGTGGTGCGGTACTACTACTAACGGATGCGCGGGAGGGCTGGGACCTTAGTCGAGTTGCGGCATCCGCTTCCGCGCCCAATCCTGCTACCGCCGTGACCGTACCCTTATCGTTTTCCCTTGTTAGTTGTCGCAGCCGACCGAACGCGGAGGACGCTGTCCGTATTTCGTTGGCTTTGCCGGTGCGGCTCACCGACTTTAGTCCGCCCGCCTTCACGAAATTGTGCAGCTGGCGGGTCAGGGTCTCGGTGCGCTGCTCTAGGGTCGGGGTGCCCGACTTCTGGGGGGGCGGCATTAATTTTTTATTGTACGGCCCAGCTGCACCGGCGGGTGTGGAGGAGGTATCGCCCGACGCCATCACATCAGACTGGAGAGTACTGCAGGGCCCTCCCGCTGCTGCTAGTGTGGCTCTTGTGCGTGAGTCCCCAGCACGACGCGCCCATGCGTTACCCTGGTTTCGCCGTCCGCCGGCGCCACCGGAGGCTGGTCGTGCTCCACAAGAAGTCCTTGGAGGGCCATTCCCGGGTGGTCGTCCCGAGGACCAAGAAGGCCGCTGCTCGTCAGCGCCGTCGTCGTCCCGCAGGACTCCGACGCACTCGGACGGTGAAATGGAAAACGCCGTCGTCGAAGCTACCGGGAAATAGGGCGGCGGGGCGGACGACGACGAGCTGCCCGTGCCCATTCCGCCGGCGCAATAGGAAGCTGCAAGGACCGCCTCGCAATCTGAAGCGGAGCGGTCAACATCCCCTCCATCGGACGACGTACGAGATCGAGAGCTCCTGCGGAAAGAAACCCGGGATGACCGGAAGCAGCCGTCGCAGTGTGCTGTCGAGGTCGACGTCTGCTTTGGAACGAGGGCCCACTCTCCATCGTCGAAGACCGCAGCGCAAACCAAAGAACCGCCCGCGTGCAGCATCGCTAGCAGCGCGGATCGGTGCATCCGGACGTTGTTGAAGAATCGAAAATAAAAGTAAAACATCGCGTTGTAAAGAACGCATGAGAGAGTACTTATTTAACTTAAAAGTCAACACAGGTGAATGGTGTAAACGAAGCGGAGATTGATGTTCCGTCGAATAAAAAAAAAGCGAAAGTAGAGGACCAGGACGTGCGTCGAGATATGAAATTTCGTTGCTGCTCGTCCGCTCGTGCTGGTGCAGCTCGTCAGCTACCTACTAGCTGGTACACGACCCTGTCAAAGTCCTTCTTGCAATTGCGACCAGGAAACTCGTCAATTAAAACCTCTCCTCCCCCTTATTTTGGTGGTGGTTGTGGTTCAATGTTTCCACCGCTTGCTTAAATTGTTTCCTCCTTCACGTAGCGGTAGGACTGGAATCCTATCGGTTTGAAGATTTGATTTGATTTATATTTTCTAGAACTGGGTGCATGACATAGGGGGAACGCCGTTCTGCGATCGGCCCTAATCGCGAACGGATACCCGTGAATGCAATCATAAAAAATGCGACTTGAAAAAATAGAAATTCGTCACGAACTATGAGCAATTCATCACGTCCGAGGGATGAGCAAGTCACGTGCACTCGTGGAAATTGAATGGAATTTACAAATCAACAGCAGCAGCAGCATTTCCATTGCTTGCTGCACGAGTGGTTCTCGTCGGGCAGCGGAAGCGAGGGAAACAAGGGATCGATATCTTCAATTCATTGGCACCATTGGGTATGGGTTTATCAATAAGTTTATAGTACTCAAAGCAGGCACTGTTTATTCGAGGGAATGTTTGGATTGGTGAGTGTAAAAGTCGGGATTCTGCTGCAGCACAAAGCGTCACTAGCGCCGGACCAACATCATACTCAACCAGCGACCGCAGCCACCGCCACTGGTGACGCCTTCCATGAGAGGTTCATCGTTGTGGGTTGTATCTTCATGATCTAATCGAAGAGCTCGTCAATCCAGGTCGACCACGATATCGTCTCCGTACGAGTTGCTGGGCGATGCACTTTCCGCCTCCATGTCTGGAGCCACTTTTTCCGCCTGTTCCGCCGGCTCCTCGACGTCACACGCGGCCTCCGCCCCGACGCGGAAGTCTTTTTGTGCTGCTTCGAACTGATCGCGGCTCCGTTCGTTTCGTAGGTAGAAAAGTTTCGCGCCGAACGAGATACGGTCCTCCTGGGATTTCTGGGCCCGGGTTTTGGCCTTCCGGTAACGCAAAGCCTGAGCCAACGCGCGGTCGACGGCAGTACGGTCGACAGCGGTCTGGCGATCCGCAGGAGGCGGTTCGCTCCCGTGGTCGGTCGTCGTCGTCGTGGGGCTGGGCGGAGTACTTCTAAAAGCCGGGGGAGCAGACGAGTTTTCATCTGATGGCGAAGAACTTCTTTTTTCTGGCCGGACAACTTCTTGGGACGGTGCTTCTGGGTCGCCCGCTCCTTGTTCTGTCCCTGATTTATTTGACTTGCTCGCAGCCAGTTTCTGATAACCGTACCGAATCACGCTGCCGGCGGCGCGGTCCCGGATGCAGTCGTGGAGGTCCATCGATGGATCTTCCAGCGCCTCCTCATCTCCCCCCGCTTGCCTTGACGCTTTGCCTTTGCCACTCTTCGCAGCACTAGAGCTCGTCGGGTTCATCTTCATCTTATTGAGAGCACCCGCTGCCGCCATTTCCGGAAACCACGTTCCCGACGGGACGCCGGGGAGAGCGCCAGGTGCGTTCTTCTTGCGTTTCTCGAGCTCGGCATCGTCAACGGCAAATTCGTCCGCCTTGCTCATGATCCTCAACGCGAGTTGCCGCTCCTTCTCCTTCGCTGATCGTTGCTCCGCTTTCGCTGCTCGGATCTTCTGGCCCAGCCTTTGCTGCAGCGTGGCAGCGAGCTGCTGTCCGCTTTTGTTCGTGGTTGTAGTGCTAGTGCCCTCTTCCTCTTTCTTCAGGAGTGCGATCGTCCTCGCGACCTCATCGAGTTTGCCGAGCTCGACCTGGGCCTCGCCAAGACGAAAAAGCGCCTTTTCGCTACTCGGGTCCTCGCGTAAGACGACCTGACACGCACGCTCCGCTCGACCAAAGTGACCGGATTTCAAGTGACCCTGCGCGAGGTTCAGATACAAACTCGTTTCCAGCGCCGCGGCGCGAGGGGGTCTGGTGTGCAAACGTCGATACATAAATATTGTTTCGCTTTTGAATTTGAATTTGCAACAAAGATACTAACACGTGGTCTATAATATACAAAGACGAAGAAGAAACGAAACCGGATCGTAGCCGCGATCGATGCATGTTGTTTTTTTAGCGTACTATCGATTGTCGACCATCTCGGAGGTCGAGGAGATGAATAGAAAATTTTTTACAGCAACACGTAACGCCCCGCCTCCACGATTTTTTGTAATGCGGAGGTCCATCTGGCGGTAGCCGCTGCGAAATCGCCGCTCTTGTAACATGCGTTGCCTTCAACCTTGTCCTGTTCCGCTTCCAGCAGGAGATCTTGGCCGACAACTTTCTCGTCGCTTCTTTTCTGCTCTCCCGCTTGAAGGCCTTCATCTCTCGCGACGAGACTCGCGACGTCCCCTGCAGCTGCCGAATCTGAAGCAAGCACCGTCATAATTTTGTTTTTGTAAGCCGACCTCCTGCTTGTGTCCGCTGCAGTGGCAGCCTACGTCTACGAAAAAAAAATGAGTTGAAGCTCGCGACATTTCTTTGCAAATGCTCTTCTCTCCTCCAGCAAGCCCTTGCTGTCTCTCCACCTCCACCACCACGACTGAACACCTCTCGCTACTGTCGCGATTGGATTTCTCCTTCTGGCACGCTGCATTGATTTGTGTTCACAAGATCGATCAGGATGACGATCGCACCACGACCAGAAGCAGAACCGGTATTTCAAATATTTTACTGTACTTGGCGTTGGCGATCGCGAAGGCGGGCAAGGGGATACTGACACTGAGTTTGATTCAATGGGTAGGGGATACTCACACTGAATCATTGGGTACAAACCTAGTTGGTAGTTTTTGAGTTGCTGTGGCTTTCGGAGTCGGATGTCCTTTCGCATGCGGCAATCTGGGTACATTCTGGCTCTAAAAACTCCGGCACAAAATACTTGTCTTGGGAGGCACGGCGCATTTTATTTCATGTCTGGCACTGGTACTACGGGGTAGGTAGGCTCATATATCTTCATGAATTAGTACATCGAAAACCATAGTGTTGGCAGCCGTCGTAGCGGCCCCTAATAAATTTTTAATTTAACATATGTATGATTTTTTTTATCATGTAGATAGACTTGGCATAAACTTCGTTTTTGACGACGTCTTCGACTTCGTGGTCCTGGTCGCACTGCGCCTCCTGTCGCTGTCGCTGTCCTCCTCCTGGTCCTGTGCTCTACTTCTAGCTCTACTGAACAATGATCTGACGATCGACTATACCACGCTACTTTGAGAATGGAAGCGCCCTCTTACTCTTACCGCTACTCTACTCTTCGTCTTCCCCGCCGCCGGTGAAAAAATAGAAGGGCGGATGTCTCTCGAATCGGAATCAAAAAAAACAGAATGAACATGACCACGAATCGGAATCCGCATGATGAAATTTGAATTTCTATTTCCTCTTCCCCCCGGTAATCTAATGCATGGCATTACCATTTTTAGCTTTAGATATACCGTAAAAATTAGTACAAACTCAAACAACTAATACAAACATAGTAGAACGTATGACACAAATAAGAGCAGGTGCTGGCCGGGGACACGCACGCGGTAAAGCCACTTACATGCACTTCGGCAAGTTCAACTTCAAGTAGTACTTGCTCACTTTAAATCGTCTTTGTAGTTTATTTTCCATTTTTATGTTTAGTCCTCATCCTCATCTCCTTCCTCCTCCTCGACCCCCGCCAGGAGTTTGCTCGCCGTCACTTTCAGGCTCTTGACGTTCCACACGTCGAAGCTCCGGATGTCGAACCTCGGCATCAAGTCCTCATCACCGTGACCGTTCTCCTTTTTCCATTCCTCGTTCGCCTGTTGCCAATTATCTCCCGCCACGTACTTCTCACACGCTTTTTTGTTTGCGTCCCGCCGATTCCTCGCATCCTTGTGGTCAATATTTTGTCCCAAGTGCAAGTTGGTAGGATCTTTATAGTCAAGAAAATATTCCCCGTCGCCGGCTGGCTTGTCGCCGGGTAGCAGGCCCTTTCCGCCGTGCCTGGCGTTGGCGAACTGCTCTCCGGCACCTTCGCCGCAGAGGTTGATGTTGATCGTGAAGTACTGTGGCTTCACGAAGCCCTCGCAGTTGCCGTCCTTCTTCAGGGGCCACACCACGAACGGTTTGTGTTTCTTGTCCCCGGATTTCTTCTTGTTGTTTTGCTGCAGCAACTCCTTCAAGTGCTCCTTGCCAATTTTCCCGTCGAAGTTGTCTTTCAAGTCCTTCCGAGCGATAAACCACATCGCAATCACGTCGTCGTTGAAAAAGAGCACGAAGGCGCCGCCGTCCGCGTCGTTGAAATCCTTGCCCATGGGAACGCCCTCCGTCGCAACCTGGCAGCCCACGTTGGGGCTGGTCGTGACGTCGGAGCGCCCACTGTAGTTGCAGTTGTTGGTGTTGACCGACCACACCTTCCCGTCCTTTTGCCCACTGGTCTTCACCGGCGTCCACGGAGAGAAGCCCCCGTCTGCCAAGTCGTCTCCGCCGTCCCACGGCATCGTGCAGTTTTTCGCCGAATGTAGCGAGGCGCTCATCTTATCCTTTTTATTCATGTTCTCCATAAGGATGATCTGCATCCCATACGGCCAATGCTTGCCTCGCTCCTGGTGTTGGCTCATCAGTAAGCCCCAGACGCCGTCGCCAGTGGGCATCTTCAGAACGTCGATCACCGTGATCGAATCCAAGGGCATCGCTTCCTTCGTCGTGACGCGCACGGACTTCCGCAAGTGCTCCGCAAGCGATAATGATTCATCATCATTGTCTTGCGCTTTGTCGTCGACGGAGAGCCGGAGAACCTTCGTTTTGCCGGACTCCTCCTCTTCCACGACGCTGGTGAGCTTGTCCTTGTCAGCGCTTTTCAGATCGTAGTTCGTACACCCCCCGGCCGGATCGGAGACGTGGTCGTGTTCGAAGCAACCTTTGTGGTGTCCGCGGCGATGGAAAAAATTATTGCTGTCCCCGGAGCAACTCATCAGGGAAGCGATATCGTCTTCGTCGTCTTTGTCTTTCTCCGTCTCCTCGGCGTCCTCCCCCTTCTCCGGACTGTTCTCCTCGTTCTCCGGACTGTTGTTGTCCTGACCGCTGCTGCTTGTCTTGTTGTCGGTTTCGTTCTTTGTGCGGTTCTTGTCTACTTGCGCATGATGATGATGATGATGATGATGATGATGATTTTTGTCGGCGGGCGGCTCCTCTGTAGTTTCATTTCTTGTCTCGTGTTTTTTCGTGGTGTTCGTGTTTTTTGTTGAACTGGAATCGACGACCTCTGACGAGCAGCACCAAGCAAGGGACGACGTTGCATTTTCGTCTTCATCACTGTCATCGTGCTTCTCGCTTGTTTTCGCAACGCGTTGGAGCGCCAGCAACGACATCTGCCGGCTCTTCTTGTTCTTCGCTTCTCCTCGCTGCTGCGTCAGTTTTCCGGCACCAGCACGAGGACGTAGACCCACGACCCCCTTATTTCCCGCAACCGGAAGGTCCTCCGCCCCCTCGTCCTCGTGCTGGAGGTACCGGAACTCCTGGTCTCCTGCTCCCACCCGGAGCCGCGGCGTGCGAGCGGTCGCCACATCGGCGTAAAACAAGAAAACTACCCGCCGTGAGGAACGCATGGCGTTGGTAAAACTCACTGCGAGCAGCTACAGGTACGGCGTCGGGGGCGATGATAAAGCTATCACTCGAAGTAGAGGATGTAGATGTATTCGCTCTGTCTTTTCGTATAATGATCAATGTAAACAAAAAGAGAAGTGGGGAGCAAAAAAAACGACCCGATTGGGAGAGTGCTGGGGCTCGTTGTTGCTGCTGCGCACGCGCAACGATCATTCAGAAACAGGACACTTTCATTTACTCGCGATAGAGATACTTAGATTGATTTGATTTTTTTGATATACTTAGGCAGCTACGACGGAAACAAACGGAAACGCCTCATGGAGGAGGACGGAAACGCCTCATTGCGATATCGTAGACGATCAAGTGACCGTGACGTACGTCGACGATGGTAGACGACGAAGAAGATCACGAAAGGACGCAATGCCTCGTCGACGGTGGTGAGCAGCGGTTTACATGTCAAATATTATCGAAAAACCTTCTGGACGAGAAAACTTCAATTTCATTCTTCCTGTGATTAACAGGCAACTGTGGCGACGCCACAAGATAATGAATCTATAATCGCTAGACTTAAGCATGGACATGAAAGATGCGGCGATGGGAACGTCGTGGTGTTTTCTCGTCGCGTCGGCACCTGCAACCTGGGCTCCGGTGAGCAGAGAATTAAAGAATGTCCTTGTGATTAAAGAATGTTCTTGTTCCCTTCTTCTTGCTCCTCGTCCTCGCCCCCCATTAGCGCAGTGCCCCTTCTTGCCTCCTGCGTTTCCATACCCATTTGCCCTCGCTCCAAAAAGGAGTGTTCTTTCTGTTTCTGTGCGTTCTCGTCGACGTCCAAGATCTGACTTTGCTGCAGCAAATTTGACCTGTACGTGCTTGCCGCGCTTTCTCCTTCGAAAATACATAGTGTCACGTGGCCGCCGAAGTGGTTGTGGATGAACACCCGATCATGGGGATCCAGTGACGACCACGCCCTCGCGATCGCTTGCGCTGTCATCCGCGGCATCTGGTCTGAAAAACCCCCGCTGAAAGCCCCCGAGCTCACGGGCAGCAAACGAAGATGCGTCAGCTTGTGCTTGTGCCCATCGGCCTTCCACTCTGCTGCAGTGCGTGCTTCTTGGAAAATGTTTTTGTAGGTCGTCGCGAGTCTTGCCACGGGCTCGTCTGGGTTGCTACGCAAATTCGGGCCGACAGCGTGAATCACGGTGGTCCTTGGGTACGCGACAAATTTCGCCTGCGTGGCGTGCTTCACGTGAGAGCGAACGAAATTCTGGAAATTTCGCCTCACACGGCCCATTCCGACATACCGGTAAATATCTCTGGAAGCGCCCCTTGCTCCAGATAGTTGGGAGGAGCCTGTGATGAAATTCAGGCCCGCGGGATCCACGATTGCCGTGTGCCGTCCAGGCCGCAGGTGGGGCGGACTGTCCAGGCCTAAGACACCCCATGGCTCGACGGTGAGCGTCAATCTCTGGAATTTCATCTGCGGTTGCGGACCCTCTCTGCCGCGCGTAGTAGTCGCAGAAGTAGAGGTACTGGAGGCGCGGAAGAGGCCGGTAGATGAGGATTTCCCGTCCTCTTCTTTAGCGGCCGGTAGAACTAGAAGATGAGGATCCTCTTCTTTAGTGATAATCTTTTTCCTCGAACCGGTATCGACATGCTCTGCCTCTGACGGGCAGCACGACCCAGCATCGATTGTAGTTTCGTCATCCTCCTCGCCGCTTTTCGCAACGCGTCGGAGCGCCAGCAACGACATCTGCCCGTTCTTGTTCCCTTCTCCACCTTGCTCCTTCGTCAGTTTTCCGGCCCCAGCACGAGGACGTGGACCCACGACCCCCTTATTTCCCGCAACCGGAAGGTCCTCCGCCCCCTCGTCCTCGTGCGGGAGGTTCCGGAACTCCTGGTCTCCTGCTCCCACCCGGAGCCGCGGCGTGCGAGCGGTCGCCACATCGGCGTAAAACAAGAAAACCAACCGGCGTGAGGAACGCATGGCGTTGGTACAACTCACTGCGAGCAGCTACGGGTACGGCGTCGGGGGCGATGATAAAGCTATCACTCGAAGTAGAGGATGTAGATTATTCGCTTACGAAGTGGGGAGAAAAAAAAAACGACCCGATTGGGAGGGTGCTGGGGCTCGTTGTTGCAGCTGCGCACGCGCAACGATCATTCAGAAACTAACAGGACACTTTCACTTACTCGCGATAAAGATCGATAGATTGATTTGATTTTGATATAGGCAGCTACGACGGAAACAAACGCCTCATGGAGGAGGACGGAAACAAGGCCTCATTGCGATATCGTAGACGATGAAATGACCGTGACGTACGTTGACGATGGACCACGAAGAAGATTACGAACGCGAACGGATGCAATGCCTCGGTGACGGTGCTGACGGAGACGGTGAGCAGCGGTTTATATGTCAAATGGTTTTCAATAAGAAACTGATTATAAATATGTTCGCACACAGTGAATATTACGCCGCGACTGCGAACCCGTTACCCGAGCGCGGTCGGTAGCTCAGCAGACGCCATAGGGTTCTTACGGAGCCCGAAAGCCTGAACGCCAGAAGTTGCGCTGTCGTACCAGAGCATGCAGGGAAAATGTGAGTTGTCCCCCTCGCTCCCCCCTGGGAAAAGAGAGGGAGAGCACACCGCGTACAGAAGATATTTCCGTGGGATAAAGAAGACAAAATAAATCTTCCTGTTCCACCGTAGACGCTGTTTCGTTTACATTTACACGTCGTTTTCTTAGAGTAAGACTAAGAGTCGTAATCGTATAAACATCGAACGAACTCCGTGGTAGGAATTTTCGACAATACTTCTAGTACTAGTACAGTTTGTTTTTTATTTCATTTCATTAGGTGGCGCACGCGCATGTATCATGGTGATTGCTTTGGCGCGCAGATTGCCAAGCCCCCCTCGCCTCTGTCACAGGAGAATACGGCGACTGCGAGGAATACCACGACCAGCTCCCGCAGCGATCCGGATCGGTCATATCTGGAGCTATTTCCCTACGACAGTGAGAAACTTCCATCTAGACACCAGAGGCACACACCCAGGCGATAGACTGCGCAGGAGTTGCCTCAGCTTTACCCTCATGGCAGCTTCCCCAGTTTTTCCGCCGTGAGTGCTGCTTCCGTGACGTCCCAGGCTTCGAAGCTGCGGATGTCGAAGTGCGGCATCATGTCTTCGTTCAGCTTCTTCCACTCCTTGTTGCAGTCCGCGTTCTTCAGCACGTAGTCTACGCACGCCCCCCGGTTGGCCAGGCGCACCTCGTTCGCGGCCGCTGAGATGACGTACTTTCCGTCGTCCACGTCCTCGGCCAGCAACGGCTTTCCACCCGGACCGTCTTTGAATCCGTCGCCCGCGAACTCGCCGCACAGGGTAAGGTTGATGATGTAGTACTGCTCTTTCACATCGCATTTTCCGATGGGAAAGATGATGTAGGGCTTGTGCTTCGGCTGCACCTTTCCCTTCTTGCCGAGCAAGTAGTCGAGGTGGCCGGCCTCAATCTTGCCCCCGAAGCTCGCGTCGATGTCTGCGCGGTCAAAGAACCACATGGCGGTCACCTCTTTGTTGTAAAACATGGCCCACGCGCCGCCCTTCTGATCATTGAACTTCTTGCCCATAGGGATGGCCGCGTTCCCCGTACTGCAGCCAGCGTTGGGACAGTTCTTGCCCGCATGGCGACCCCTCCAATTGCAGTTGTTCGTGTTCCGCCCGTACGACTTTCCCTTGTCCGGTTTTTCTGGCCGTTCCCACGGGGTGTACTCGTCCCCCAACGGCTTCGCCTTACCCTGCCACGGCATCGTGCAATCCGGGCTCGCATGCAGCGTGGACAGGCCTTCCTCCTCGAGGTTGACGTGTTCCATCACGTCGATCTCCATTCCGCTGGGCCACGTGTCATCATTCCTTACTTTCTCCTCATCAGCATGGTTCGACCACAGCGCGGGCCAGGTGCCCAGCCCGGCAGGCATCTTAAGCACGTCGACGACGGTGAAACTTTCAAACGGCAGCGGCTTCACGGTGGTTAGGCGCACGGAAGCGCGCCGGCCCACGTCGTCTCCGAATTTCTCGTCCACGGAGATGCGGAGCAGCTTCTTCTTGTCTTTATTCCCCGGCACGTTGTCAGCCTCCACCGTCACCAGCTTCTTTTTCATTTCCGCGGAAAGTTTGTAGTTGACCACTCCTCCCGTCGGCTCGAAATCAATCGTAAAGTGCGCGAAACAATCGTCCTCGGAAACAAAGTTGTCCGGCTGGCAGGACATGACCACTTTGTAGGCCTTTCCTTTCGCCGGGACGGGGCTACCCCCGGCGGCTGATGTACCAGCTGGGGTTGGGGCTGGCGCGACCCCTGGCGCCCCCGGGGCTGGCGCGACACCTGGCGCCGGGGGTGACCCAGCTTGACCACTCTGCTGGCTTTCGCCACCACTCGGCTCGGGCGAGGCTGGTGCTTCTGTTCGTCCTGATGGGCACTCAAGTAACGATGCACATGCATCGCCGCGCGAGCGGTCCTGCTCCCGTTCGCGCGTGGGGCCGTTCTTCCTGCTCCACCGACTTAGCAGCGAAGCTCGTCGTCCTTGGACGGCTTTCGACGCAGAAGTTCTCCCGTACTTATTGGCAAGAAGCGCGTGGCCCTGCGCATGCATTGTGATCATAGAGTTCCACGTCGGGGAGAATGCAACTAGACAACCGAGGCTGCAGACCCAGACGCCGCTGCGCCAGCCTGCGCTACTGTGCCGCCACGGAACGCGCCGTATTAACATGACGCACTGGCGACGACGTTCTCGGCACAAAATTGAATTGCCTCGCAATTCTGCTTGCTTCCGCTCGTTGTCGTTTGACTCTGAGGTAGACGTAGAACAGGTACTTACTAGAGGAAAAACCCGCATTCGCATTCCTACCGAGACCGATCCCTCTTTTCCCTAGTGCCTTTATTGGTGGACTCGTCTGTAGTTTCGACTTCGAACCTCAAAAAAAGGAAATTGCGTCATGTAGTTGTAGTGGTTTACGTTTTTGCTGATGAATAGGAAACGCTACAAACATAAGGCTAGCCGGTACGTACTTCGACGTATGGGGAAGATCCATATATGTTTACACCTGTACGCATGTTCCGTTTAGGCCTCAAAGCTGTGATGGTACGTGAAGATGGCGCTCACTAAATGCAACGGCTACGACGAGGAGCTGGAGATCAACGAACGGAGCACGAGCAACAAAGGCATATCATACGGAAATGCCGGAGTTCACGTAAACGTGCTGAGTCCTCGACGACGGATGTACGACGTTATTCTCCGGGCGGGGCTAAATATCAATGCGAGGTCCCCTCGTTTTATTACCTCCAAAGCAAAATGCAAATCCACACGGACGAACAGGACCGCGTTGGAGCTGCAACCTCCACAGTCACGTACCTAAAACGAGATGAGCGAAGCCGCACGGACGACGGCACACGACACGAGTGCGACGGAAAAGTGCCAGAATGCCAGAGCTTGACTGCAAGACAACATAAACGAATTCCAATTCATCGCAAACGAACTCCCCGAAATCGAAGCTTTCCTCTCTACGATGCGGGGAGCGCGGCGCGTCGCAGCACCTCTGCACATACCGCCGTGAGGCGGTTACCCGTTTTTTTTTTTTTGAATCCACCACCACTTTCTCTTCCAGACAAGGAAAAGGTTGTAAGTCCACAGAAATCTTCAAGGGAGATCACATGTCAGATCGACCTTCGTCTGTGCTACGAAGCAGAGCTTCACAGCACTTCGAAAGTTCTCCAGCTCCACTTCTCTCGACAAAACTACGGCCATCAGGAGACTTCCGCAGGTTTCATCTCAATGGCACATCATCCGCCACTCAGCTTGAATCGAATCATCTCGTCGCATCAACACATCATGATATCGCCGTTTCATCGCATCTTCGTTCCCCTGTAGTGTAGGTCTGGATGAGTCCGTCGGTATCACATATGGATACAGAAGATCCATAGGCCGCCCCGCTTACTTCTTTCCGCCGCCGCCGCGGAGGATACCGGTGCGGCGAGCCGCGATGAGACCGACCTTCTGACCCGGAGGGGCGTTGCGCGCAGTGGTGGTGGGGTGACCGACGTGCTGGTGGTTACCACCACCGTGGGGGTGCTCGACCGGGTTCATCGCCACACCACGCACCTTGGGCCAGCAGTTGCGCTTCACGCGGTACTTGTGGAACGCGGTACCGGCCTTCAGCAGCGGCTTGTCGATGCGCCCCCCGCCGGCGACGATGCCGACGATGGCGCGGGAACCAGAGTTGATGCGCTTGCGGGTACCCGAGGGCAGCTTCAGCATCGACTTCTTGCCGTCCTCGGAGTGGCCAATCACGATGCAGGACGTACCTGTGGATAGTGGTAAAGCAGGCGGTTGGAACGACACTCCAGGGCAAGGACGAGAGGCGTACGTGTAGAAACAATTATAGTAGCCTAGACATTGGTGCAGGTGCCACTTGTATTTGCAAACAGAAAGTGGTGTATAAAAGTTCGACTACGGCGGGCAGCTGCAGCAACAGCATTCATTTTCATTTATTCGAGTCCGCAGAAACCTCACCCTCCTCTTTTGGTTCTTCATCTAACTACGCATCAACAAAATCAACACTCATACATCAAACCAAAGCATTCTCACTACCGGAAGCACGGGCGATGGAGCCACGGTCAGCGTACTTGTCCTCGACCATTGAGACGACAGTTCCCTCCGGGCACTTACCGACCGGCAGCACGTTTCCGACCGCCAGCTGAGCGTTCTTACCTGTAAGACGCGGCGCGTCAGTCATAGTTTTAGTTAGATGAGATCATATGAACCAAGTTTGTTGGTGTACCGATTGAAAAGAATTGACTAAATTTCTTCAACTGCGGCTGGTATGAGTCTGGTGTCGATTTCCAATGCTTAGATGTGCGCCGAATTCTGCGCGCCTGGACAGAGATCGATCTCGTTCGTAGCAAGTGTGCTCCCCCCTTCTCCTTCGTCTTCATGAAGATCTCGCTATATTTCATTATGTGCAGCACAGAGGCAAAAATCTAAATCGAATCAAAAAGTAGTACCGCAGTAGATGAACTGTCCGGAGTGGGTTCCCTCGACGGCGACCATGAGTTGCTTCTCGATCTTGAAGCGGTACGGGTCGCGGAAGTGGACCTTGGCAAGCGGCGCTCCGCGTCCCGGGTCGTGGATGATCTCCTTGACCAGACCTTTGACGTACCCGTGGCGTTCCGCGTAGTCGAGGCAGCGGAGCTTGGCGGCGCCCTTGCGGTGCTTGACCTTCGACTTAAACACCAGACCTTGACGGCCCTTACGCTGGCAGCGAACCATGCGACCCATCTTGGCGAGGTTTGGGGGGTGGAAGGTGCAAGCTAGATGATGATCCTAGGAGGTGATCTACTCCCTGAAAATCCAACCGAACTTTGGTGGATTCCCGTTTCCCTGCAAATTGGTAAGTGAAGGGGATTACGCTTTCACGACTCAGCGAAAGAGAGAACGAGCATAGTCTACCGATCTAGTACCGTGTGGCCAGCTAATGTACTGCCGTGTAAGACGGCCAGCACTACGACTACCGGCTTGCTCGCGTCCCACCGAGCAATGGAACGATGAATTCAGATCTTAGACTAAAGTCAGTTGTGGGTTTAGAAATTTAGATCCAAATACTTACATCAGTAAGACGAGATTAGCGTGACCAGATCGTACATCAGATTCAGATCGCTTTGAAAAACAGATCTTCAAATCCGTTCCTCACGATTGTGACCGATGTCTTCATCTTTTCACGAATGATCCTGTCAGGAGGAGCGCGCCACGGACTCGGACTGACACTGATCCAAATTCACGACGACATTCATGGTAATCTCGATTTTCTTTCACTTTTGTTTCATAAAACTCAAAACTGCGTCCTTCATTGATGTTGTAGTCAGCCTCAAAGCGATGAAGTAAATCGATCCATTTCATGCTTCCGCGCAGACACTCAGTGTCACTGCGTTGGGCCCAGTCCAGACAGAGGTCCTGGAACGATCAGGAATGAGAATGGTTCTTGGAGCGTGCGCGGCTACAATGCTCTCGCGCGGGCCAAGCGTCGATAACAAGAATGCGCGCTCGGTCTCGTGGTGGCGGTCGAATCTAAAAAACTAACGTAGGTACGCGAAGGAGCAAGAATTTGTAGCAAGTTACTAAGAACTTACTCGCCCACGCAATAGAGTAGTTACGGGTAATCTCGCGGAACCCGCTCCGTTGCTGTGGTCAACATGCTCATGCATTTCTGTTTCGGAGCCCTAAGTAATCAATGAAGGGGCTAGTTTCGTAATCCGAAATCCATCAGCCCGGCATCAAGAACTGTTAAACTCCAGAGGTTCCGTAGACGCGGGTCCATTCGTCGAACTTCTTCAAGTCGTCCGAGCATGCGGACGCTTTTACCTTGGCGAGGGCGCGCTTGAAGTGCCCTATTTCCAGCATGGGAAGGATTGTCCGTTCCCTCAAGTCTGGGCGCCCCCGCAGTTGCTCGTACGTCAGTGCGATCACCTCTCCATGATCCGCCGTGCCGCAATTTCTCTTTGCTGAAACAACTAATGGCGCGAGCGCGTAGTCCTCAGAGGGCGTCGACGTCGTGGCTCTACTGGTGGCTGTTGCAGCACTACTACTACCCCCCGTCCTGCTGCGGTAGGGATGCGGGCGCACTTTGACCCACTCCGTTGCCTCTGAGAACTCGCGCACGCACTCCTGGAGCGCCTGCAGCACGAGCCCCTTCAGGTCCCGGCCCGAGAAGAACGCCGTGGTTTCCACGAGGGCATCTACATCCGCCGCCTTCAACGCGTGCCGCTCGTTTCGCAGCAGGTGCCCCCGCAGCAGCCCGTCCCGCGCGGCCGCCGTCGGCAGCGGAATGTAGATCTTCTTCTGAAACCTGGACAGTATCGCCCGGTCCAGCTCCCACGGGGTGTTGGTCGCACCCATCACCAGCACGCCCTCAATCGAGGGCCCCACGCCGTCCATCTGCGTCAGAAACTCTGTCAACACCTGCCGACTCGACTCCGACTTGCCGCTTCCTTCAGAACCCCCGGCGGCGCGGTCCCCCATCAAGGAATCGATCTCGTCCAGGAAAACCACGGACGGCGACTTCTCGCGCGCAACCTCGAACAACGTCTTCACGAGCTTGGGGGACTCGCCGACAAACTTACACATCAGGTCCGCGGCGGACACGGAAAGAAACGTCATCGTACTGGACGAGGTGGTGCCCTTGTTCGACCGAATAGAGGGCGCGTCCGCGACGTCTCGTTGGTCTTGATTCAGCGACGCCGTCGACGACGTTGAGGAGAGCGCGCCGTCGTTACCGTTATCAGCTGCTCCTCCCTCTGGACTTGCTCCTGCGCGATTCGACGACGACGCCACTGCCTTTGCGAGGTAGGTTTTGCCCGTCCCCGGCGGGCCATAAAGGAGAATCCCAGTCCACGGGGCGAGGAGACTCTTGTTGGAACTGCAGCCCGCAGCCGCGGAAGTTCCCCCGCCAAAGAGGTGCGGAAATTCGAGGGGAAGCTCCACCGTCTGCCGCAGTGTTCGCTTTGCTTCCTCGAGACCCGCAATATCGCTCCACCGCAGATTTGGCCTTTCCATCACGATCGCACCAGACAGCTGCGCAAGCATCGCCGCTTCGTCCTTGCTACGAGAGGATGAGGAAGATCCAGAAGCATTGCCTCCCGCGCCTCCTCCGCTGCCCCCGCCCCACGCCGTTCTTCTAGAAGTACCGGTCGCGCTCGCGCCCCCAGCACCCTGCCCAGAAGGTTGCACGACCCCGGCAGTATCTCCGCTTCTAGTAGTACAACCCGAAGAACCCGCTAACACTGGCTCCGTAATTCCCTGGTCCAAGAGCGCCTTGATTTCCTCGGCGCGCTTCAGCACTTCGACCATCTTCTGCCGGTACAGAGGCTTGGCACGCTCGTTCTTGGAGTACTTGAAGCCGAGCTGCATAATTTCCATTCCGGACATGTACTCTCTGAACGCAGCCTGCAAGTCCCCCTTCTCCCGGTCCAACGCCGTCGCGGCCTGGAGCGTCGCAACCGCTTTGTCGAAGTACACCTGGGGGTCCGACATTCTTTCACTTTCGGTTTGGGATGGGTGTCTAGGTCTACTTCTGGTGCTGTGAAGACGTTGCTATACAGTATCGATTGATGTCGGGTGCGTAAGAAGCGTCGTCAGTCGTCAGCCTGATAGCAGTGGTGCTCGTGTCCCTGCTCGTCATGTGCTGCTCCTGGTCCTGCTGCAAAAGTTCTAGCACGGAGAAGCAGTTGATGTACTTACATGCAGTTGTAAGCCGCAGTATGCTATTCGTGCTACCTTGGAGTTCTCGCAATGAAAGCTGCACCGCGCCGTGGTCCGCAATCATGTTCATGGTGACCAAGTCCGTGTTTAGAATTTTGCCTCCAGGTCTTGCTCTACTGATCACGGAAACGTGCTCAACATCCTCCTGGAGTTGGCGACCCGTTCTGAAGCTGACATTCGCGATCTAGATTGGTAGTAGTTGCACTTGCAGTGAGCATTTGATAACAAGGGTCGGCGCAAATTGGTCCGGAATCAACCGCGCAGCCCCAGCGGTGATTGTAAGTTTCGCCTTAGCTTCCACAAAAGGCCGGAAGACCCCTCACGCCCGCGAGACTCGATCACGATCGCAACGCTAAGACCTCGTCATCAGTCATTCATTCATTCATTCGCGCACGCATTAACGTAGGTCCAAATGTTTTTCTCCTGTGCATCTGTTCCTTAACGTTGTGCGTCCTATAGCATTCATTCTGGCCGCCTATCGGTCGGCATACCACCGGCCATCTTTTTTCTGGACGAAACTTCCTCCCAAGGCGTTGCGAACATCCTGGCCCGTATTTTCTTGGAACCACTCATATGTGACCTCGAACTCGACCTCTTCACCTGTCGCCGTTTTGGCTGTGAACCTGTTGCCTGCGCCGGGTAAACGCACCCAGCGCGTGCCTGATATTTTTTCACGGATCGACTTTCTCCTTGCCTCTTCTTCCTCCCTTTTCCGCAAAGCCTCGCCGATTCTCTCTCGATTCTCGGCGATTCTTTTGCGTCTGGCTTCGTGCATTTCCTTTGTTTTCTCGGTCCTTTCCCGGGTTTTTTCGCCTTTTTTCTCTCGTTTGGCCGCTGCAACTTCTCGGCGGTTGACCATAGCCTCACGAAGATCCTTGGAGCTGGGAAACTCAGTCAGAGACTCCAAACTCCACCCGTATTCCGCTAGATCTTTCGCAAGTTGCCTTGCCCCAGGTCGTCCGATTTCTCACCTCCTTTTCGATCAGTATAAGTATCATGAGACTCGCGCCGTTGAGCCGAAGCGATTCTGGTTCATGTTCACCCGCCCAGCTCCAGCACCTCCAGGCAATGTAGCCGCAATCGTGGTTGCACGATGTGGAAACTCCTTCCTTGGCAGAATGAATACGACCAGCTGCAGAAATGCGGTAAAATGCAGCTCAAAGTGCAAGTAGTCGTGTCTCTGGGTATTCTTGTTTTCTCGGGGCCAGGAGCACCGCGCAGAAACATGCGAACTCCATACGGGGTTTTTGCAGTCAATTGGAAATCAAATGAGGAGCGTCGTCAGAGTTAGAGAGCGGATAAAACAAAAACGTTTAAACGTACTTTACTATCGGATAGAAGTTCTCGCCGCGCCATCAAAAGTGTGGTGATGGGCCGTGGACTGGCAATCAAAAGCGAAAGATAACCTGAACCTCTGCCTCCTTAAACTGCTATAAATAAAGTATTTCGTACGCCCCGCCCCCGTCAAAACATATATATTTTTCCGCGTATGCGGGTGCAGGAGGGAGCTGACTGAATTTTATTCGTTCGTGATCTCCCTTGTTCTGATGAATGTGGTCGTGAAAGCGACTCCAGGTGTCGCTACGTCTTCGTCGGGGAATGAAGCTGCAGTCAGCACGACGGTCAACCGAATCCCGCCTCGTGGACGAATTTGCACTGGCCGCCCCGGTTACACCTTCCCACGCGGTAATCCATGCACGGAATGATGTTTCCGCCCTGTGGCGGCGGACCTCCGCCACCCGCCCCGTTGTTGCGCATATTGTTCATCCCGCCTCGGCCCCCGCCGCGCGGAGACCGGTCGCGCTCCCGCCCCCGATTGTTCATGTTCTGACTCATTCTGCTAGCGCCATTATCGAAGGAGCTGTTCGCATTCATCATCCCCCGCCCGCCCGCGGCCGCGCCAGCGAAAGGGAAGGTGCTACTATTATCGTTCATCCGCCCGCCATCCAAAGCGGCGCCCATCATCCTTCGCCGCGTGACTTCGTTCCCCGTGTCGTTGCTGCGGTCCGGCTTCCGCACCTCGTGAATGAACCTGCAGTCTTTCCGCCAGCACTTCCCCAGCTGGAAGTCGCCGCAAAGCTCCTGTTGATTGTACGTAAAGTAGTTGTAAAAATCGTACGTCGAACAATTGCATTGGGATTCATTGGAATCGTGTTCCTTTTCGTTCCGAAAAAATGATTGCATTTACGACTTGCTTCTGCCAGAACGTTCTACTAATTCTTACAGCCTTGGCGGTATGATCACCTTGATGAACAGGTGGAACTCATCAGCAAAAGTGGGTGTTCGCAAAGACTAGTCGAGAAAAGCGCACTGCATTCGTTGATTTTTTCCATTCATTATTTTTTGTTATTTTTAGAAAGCAGTTTCTACCTTCCCATCGCTATTCACGTTGCGCCCTCTCTCGTTTCTTGCTCCCCCGAAATCTCCGCGCGGTCCTCCTCTGTCGCGGTTGCCGCCCCCGCCCCGGTCGTTGAAAGATCCCCCTCGGTCATTAAAGTTGTCGTTCCGGCCTCGCATCGGCATCGTCCTGTCCTCCTGCTTCCCGACAATCCGCCCGCGCTCGTTGAAGAGGTAACCGTTATTCGATGCCTCCTCCTGGAACATGTGGAGAA
This sequence comes from Amoebophrya sp. AT5.2, assembly GCA_005223375.1. Taxonomy (NCBI): domain Eukaryota; class Dinophyceae; order Syndiniales; family Amoebophryaceae; genus Amoebophrya; species Amoebophrya sp. AT5.2. Next base: position 23,609 of record RXOD01004280.1, read on the forward strand.
ATTTGCACTCATTCCCGCGGTTGCATTTTCCCATGCGGAAGTCGGCACAAAGCTCTGTCGGCCCGGTATAATTAATGTTCATATTGCTGCTCATGTTTTGGAAGGAGCTGCCGCTGCGGCCCCGGTCGAGGTCGTTGTCTCGGTAGCCATCCTGGTTGCGTCTCCGCGAATCCCTGCCTCGCGGGGGCCCTCTGGCATCTTGCCCTCTATCATGAAAAAATTTGCAATTGGCACCGCGGTCGCACCGTCCGCGCTTGAAATCCATGCAAACTTCGGCGCCGGATGGCATATTTCCGCGGCTCAAAATAGGGGCCCGGTTCATGCGGGCCTGAGGATGTCGATGTGGTCGTTGATGTGAAAAATAAAACTGAATGGGAACCTCCCGCCTACTTAAAGAATAAACACTCAGCATCAAGACAGATCGCCATATAATGGCTCCATCGTAGTTACCGTATCCACAGGCTTGTTCATGCCCCTTCTTCCGCCGTCCAACACGCTGCCGAGGTCGTGCGAGAACTTGCAGTTTTCCCCCCGGTCGCACCGCCCCGCTTTGAATTCTCCGCACTTCTCCACTCCGTTCCGGTCCCGAGACCTCTCCCGCCTCTGTGGTCTGTCTCTGTCTCTCGTCCGCGGGCCCGTCCCTCGATCGTCGGCGCCCGACCCCGAGAACGCTCCGCTGTCCGTCGGCGGGCAAATCAGGTTCCCGTCTCCATCTACATCGTCCGCGTCGCCATCCGCACCCTCCATACAACCGGCTTACAAAGGCCCAACTGGATGCCTTCGGCCCCCTCAAATATAGTTGAAACATGGTTGCAAATATCAAAAAAATACAAAGCCAAGCGACGCCCAAGACGAAGCGCCCGACTGCATTCCAGCATGCAGTTCCTAGGTCTGGCGAAGCCAAAAATCCCGGCGAAGAATTCCGCCAGCGCTCGCCCGCGCTGCCACTATGCGTATAATGGCGGCGATAGATGAAAACCGACACCCTCGTCACCTACTAGTACATGCCCGGCCCGCTGGGGCCCCCATGCTTTTACTAGAAGACGGGAGCCATAGCCACTGCTGCGCACCAACGACCACACAAGCATGCAAGGATGAAGACTCTCGGTGGCCGCTTGGGCAGCTTCTTCAGAACGGAAGAACCAGCGCCGCGCCTTTTGCCGCAAGAAATGAACGCAATCCATCGCTTTAGCTTCGCTAGCTTCTTCGCCAACGATGTTGCCCGCGGTTGGCGCATTGCAACCAAAACC
>RXOD01004281.1:0-24851 GCA_005223375.1 Amoebophrya sp. AT5.2
ACCTGCGGCGATATGGTGCTGACAGTGACGCCCCGGTAGCTCCTCACTCAGGGGAGAACATCGTCGACACGGAGGAGGGGTTGAACAGCTTTCTGTCGAGTCAATTTTCATCGAAGCGAAGCTACGAGCTGATAGACGAGCGGCGTCTCCTCCGGCTGCTCGCTCATTCCCTCGCGGACTTGCTTGTGGTTGTGTTTGGCTTGCGAGGAAGTACTACAGATGATGGAACCGCCCTTGCTGAGATTCGATGTCGATTCTGAGTTACAGCAATACATGAATCGGTCCACTGTTCTTTCTTTGATGTGTCTTTCTGGGAGTCGTTAATGTCGCACAGGCCTTCAGGGATGGAAACTACTAACTTAAAATCAATGGCAGGCCACTGAAAAGAAATGCCGCCCCCCAAGCCCTGTACGTAGGCTCACGCCGCGACCGCGACGAACACGAGATAACATTGTAGTTTTATGATTCTTTACAATCATATGTGGCCAAGCACATCATCGTGACTTACATGTAGAGCAGTTGCTACTATTAACTTATTTCATCGTGTTCACCACGACGAAGACCAGACGAGAGGCCGTTTTGACGCGTGCTTCGAGAAGATGCGACCGGAGTTGTGCTATTGGCCGGTCGCACCAGACACAGAGTTCCTCCAGCCTCCATAGCTATAGGCTGACTTGGCGGTACAGAGGCGCATTAGGAAGACGAGTGGGAAAAATACCCCTGCGTCACTTGGTGCTGACGGTGACGCCCCGGTAGCTCCTCACTAGCGATCTGCAAGCATTCCTTCATGTTGGGCCAAGATTTTGTGTAGGAAGCTGTGAGCCATCTGTCTGAGACTGCTGCGGCGCGCGCTGCACTCTTTTCTTACGTCGAGAACACCTTGCGTTGCAATTTCATGTCGCTATGAGCGCGAACAAGACCCGCACCCACCTCCCCATGAAGTAGATGGCCCATCGATCCAGATACAGAAAGATTTAAAAGAATCGCAAGAAGCAGGAGGAGCGCTAGCACCCCGGTCGGGGAGAGCGCGAAGGCACCAGCGTGCATCTCCTCCAGTGCTCGTCGAGCTCGTGCGTGGCTTTAGTTTTATTTTCCTGTTGTTGAATTCTTTTTTTGGCTTCGGAAAGCGCGGCCTCGCTCCCTCTCGGAAGATGGGATGATCAATCGGTATAGATGATACGTTTATGGACGAGTGTATCGGCGATTGTGACTTTATCCCAAGAGTTGTTTTTTCGCTGAGGGAGATCATCAGAGAGCTGGCACCACGACCACATCACTCTACCAATCTATCACCATTGGCTCGTGTTTATCTCCAGCAGGTCCCCCCCAACCCCATCGAGGCATCGCCTGCTGATTTATTGTTAGTGCTTGGATCCCTTTCCTTTCCAAGCTAGCGTTTCATTAATTTGCTGCCACACTCGAGCGTTCTCGTGCCTCGTTGCCACTTATCGCAACATACCTTCCTCGTTTTTAACTCATTTACTCATCGACACTAAATATATTGGTGTTGTGTAAATGTCCTGCAGCAGTTAGCAGAATGATGATTCATTGACATTGAGAATGAGATTGATTGTTATTAGAGAAAGAGAAAGTTGTAGCTAGTGCTGCGTGCACGCCTACCTCTGCAGGTGTAGGACTCCTCGATAACAACAAGGGTTTTTTTTTCGATAAAAAGAAGTAGATTGTCCACGGAATACGATTGAATCCGAGTGCTACGCTTCAGTGGCAGGCGTAGGTCGTTTCCCTTTCACCTTATGAGCGGGTTTCTCCACCTACTTATTTCCGTTTGTTCGACAGCATAATTTATCATCTCTTGATGAAGATTGAGCGCGCTGCTAGAGGGCGTTTGCGCAAGATGTAGCTCTGGTGTGGGAGCCCAACAGCCTCTACTCCCTTCAAGGAGCCGAGACCTGTGTAGAGGGAAGATGAAGGTGGCGAGCACCTGCTGTGGTGAGACCGCACCAGATAAAGAGCCAAAGGGTAAGGGAAAGGCTGCCGCTCCCGCCACTTCCGCTGCAACGTCCCCCGGCGAGAAGCAGGACGCGCGGATGTTGAGTTCCGGCGTCGTCGGGTGGAGCTGGACTGATCTTGCCAGGCAGCTGCGTTTTCTCCTCCTCGGGTTCGTTGGTTACGCGGTTTGCGTCGCGGTTTTCGCCTCTGTGTGCAAAACCGGTTTCGCGGCACTGCAGCAACATAACGATCTCGATAGCGTGGTGGCTGGACTCACGGCGCGCGCAGCCGACGAACTGAGTGCGGCAAGTACGCCCTCGTCCTCAATGGTTGGGGGCCTTACGTCGAATTCCAATTCTTCTTCCGCCGCGATCGTGGTCCGCGCCGGCGACGGCGAGGTATTTCCGTACGAGGACCTAGACACGCGTGCCCACCTGCTTATGAACGCGATTGCAGTACCGCTGGCGCTGCTCTTCGTGGTTGTGTTCGCCATTCCCTTCTTGCTCATCGCGTGCGCTAGCGCGGAGCCCCACATCCGCGAAGAGGACTACCGGTTCTGGCACGAGTCGCCCTTATACCTGCCGACGGAAAGCCCCTTCATCTTCAATGGCGGCGACGCGGACGTCGTCGTGGTGGGGGACGTCGGCGTAGGGGTAGGCGAGGAGGAGAAACAAGAGGGCCAGCAACAGCAACTTGACGATCTTCACGAGAAGGGGGCCAGCAACTTCAACGCCAGCCACTCCTTCAACAATAGTAGACAGCAGGACATCATCAAGGCCCAACTGCAGAAAGAGCACCGTGCGATCATTTTCCTGTCGCGGTTTCGGTACATGCTGCGACTGATCGCATTTCGGAGTCTGTCGATACTGATAGCGGGGTGCATGTTCTTCAGCAGCGGGCTGCCGCTCGTGTTCGGGTGCCTGCTCTTCCAGGTCATGGACGGCCTGGGGGCGGAAATGGTCTGCGTCCGCGAAACATCGTTGCTGTACCTTTTCCCACTCGGTTGCGCCAACAACGCCTGCGCTGGAATCGTAACGCAAGACAAACTGGTACTTTAAGTATGAGTAGAGAGTATCCACTTACTTATATGAAATTGAGGTTTTTGTGGTCGTTGTGTTGTTTTGAAAAATGTACTACTACCTAGTGCCCTGGAAATAGAGTTCGAAGGATGTACGTCTAGGTTTTAATATGTATCGAGGAAGAGGAAGCGGAAGGTGAAGCGAAGAAAAACATGAGAAGCCTGCTGCTAGTCGGCGAGAAGTAGAACATGAAGATGAACAACAAATAAATATAAAAATGAATTGATCCGTGATGAACGTGATTCGACCTTCTCCCCCCCATCGCTGCCAGGTTGAGACCTTTGGCGCTTACGCGATGGTTGGTTTTCCGTACATCGGCGCGTCGATCGTGTTTGAGATCCTGCTTCTGATGGTGGTGATTCCGGAGCATCGGCGCCCGAAGGACACGTACACTTTTTCCGACACGGTTCTGTCGCTGTTGATGGGGTTGCTTTCGCTGCTGGTCTCCAAGATCGCGTTCGTTTCCTACGTCCCGCTGTGCTACACCTTCGTGTACGAGAAACTGAACCCACCCACCGCCACCTCGAGCAGTAGTTCTTCTTTATTTTCCACCACCGCGGCCCCCCCGCCCTCCCTGAGCGAGTCCCTGGGGTTCGCGCAGCCCAACTCCGTGCTTGGGTTCTGGTTGGCCTTGCTGTCCGCGGACCTATGGTACTACTTGGTGCACCGCTGGTGCCACGTGTCCTCGTGGATGTGGACGGTGCACGCCGTGCACCACTCGACCGAGGAGTTCAATATCACAGCAGGGCCGCGCGAGGGCTTCCTCTACTGGCTCACGCCCTACTTCCTCGCGGTCAACCTGCCGCTCGCGCTCTTCTTTCCGCCGCAAACGGCGCTCGCAGCGGTGGCCATCGTCAGCATCTGGCCCATCACGCTGCATACCGTCACCTTCCCCGAGGGAGGAGAGGGGAGACGGAACCGGGTAGTGTACTACCTCTCGCACCTAGTGAACAACCCGTCGCTGCACCGTGTCCACCACGCGAGGAACCACGACCGACTGGGCAAGAACTTCTCAAGCATCCTCGCCATCTGGGATTTGCTTTTCGGCACCTGGGAGTCGGAGAGCGTCCGCGTAGAAGAGGTTCTCGTCCACGAAGATCAAGAACAGACTACGGATCTAGTACTTGAGAACAAGAAAAATAAGAATAACGCCGAGAAGGTGGTCGGCCGCGGGGACATTTACTACGGTGTCGTGCCGGTGCTGCGGATCACGGAGGGGGCTGGCGTCTGGTGGGGCAACTGGCAGCCGTTTCACCACATGATGTTCGTGCAGACGGGAAAAGAATGCGGCTTCCAGTCCGCGTTTTTTGCGCCGTGGGCGCACTGGACGCCGGGGCCGGAGGCGAAGTGCCCCAAGCTGGGCAGTCGCCTGAACCCAGACGATAAAGTCGCGCTCGCAACAGAAATCCAACAAGTGTCTCCACCGCCTGGTGCTCCTGCTCCTGCAGGAGGTGGTCGTCAACATTCCTTGGAGGGTTCGAGGGCCGCGTGGACGAACGTCGCGACGAGGACCGGCGGAAACAGCCCGACTGCGCTGCGGGCGCCCCTGCTTGAGGCAGCGGTCGAAGGAGAAGAGCAGGACCTCCAGACGAGCAACCTGTCGGCCTTGGCTGCAGTCGTGGAGCAGGTGCTGACGCGAAGCTCGTTGTTCGCGGGTTCGGCGAGGGCGGCGCGGAGCTTCCTTGCCTGGGTCGTGGTGCTCTACGTCGCGTTGCACACGGCGCTCGCGCTCGCCGTCGGGATTTGGCTGCTCATGTCCGACTGGGACTCGCTCGTCCTCCCATCCGAGTCAACCGCCTTCTACGAGCCTGTGTTTAATGTCGGGCAGGTCGGGAAGGATAGTTCTTACGACGAGATGAGCACCGAGAATCTGCTCGACAAGAACAGGAAAATGAGCGGCATCCCCCTGTCGAGCGTCCCCGTCTCCTGCGTGCTGTTTCTGCTCGTTTTCTACCACTGCGAATGCATCTCACTGGTGCTGCGACTCGTGGTCAAGGACAAGTACAGTGACAAGAGCAAGGCGGCCAAGGCGAGCCGTCCGAGTTTAGGTCTGGTGCTTTGCAGCGAGCTAGTAAGGGCCCTCTCGCTCCTGCTCACGGCGTCGGTCTTCTACCCGGAACTCGCGGTCGATACGCTAGCCAGAGGCGCGCTCTACTGGGCACTCGTGCACGTGGGCGTAGCGCTGGCCGCGTATCACGCAACGCTCGCGACCCACGGCGGAGAGGGAGACCATCAGCAGGATTTGCTGCTCCAGCAGCTCCGGAGCCGAACTCTTGGAGCCGGGGGCGCGCAGAAAGCACGATAGGGGCTCCAGCAGATAGGGATAGAGCGTAAGCACACGCGCGCACTAACCCAGATTCCAGAACAAGCACCAAGACTAAAGCACGAACATACCGCCGGCGAATTTGAGCAGCCCCGGACTGCACTGATAGAGAAGATAACAACAACGAACACATATCCGCTTGTGCAGTGCAATTCTTGTCCATTTATTTCGACTAGTCGCAAGTACTAGCTAGTCCAAGTCCATTTCATGACCAGCACTTGCTCTTCATCGTACGTCCTCGTCCTGATCTTCAGTAAATTTATTTTGCAGTGCCAAAAAGCCAGAGCCAGTCGCAGCCTCAGACACCACAGGGACATGGTGCAGGGGAGACGCAGCGTCTGCGCGCGTTCTTACGTACAGGCACACGCACGCGGCAGCTAGTCTTGGTCTTCAGTCTGCAAAATAAAGAAGCAGAGGAGATGAGCGCTCAGCTGCTACTGATGCTCCGCGATGAAGGAAATACATTTCGCACTGCATTCATACGCAAGAGGTTTGGGACTCAGGCTTAAGCCTTCGCCCACCTCTACATCTCAGTTCAACTTCATCTCAGCTGCTCGATGAGAAGACCAATGAGCGTGCTCAAGCTTAAGCTTAATCGTAAGCCGCAGCAAATATTTGCTCTGGGGCGGATATTCGGCGCGCTTCCGAGTCAGATTTTGTGCAAGTAAAGAAGTAGAAGTACCGCCAAGGATCGGCACCGCGTCAAACCGGCGCCAAATCAAGTAGCGGACACCTGTGTGCTCGTGTTCCGATGAGTTTTGCGAAATGAGAAGCATACATAAGTTAGTAGGTAGCTTCCTGTTCGTTGGTTCTTCAGCTTCAGAAATGCAGAGCTATCTATCAATCATCATCATCCAACATGATCTGCTGGGCTCTCGTTCTCCTCAGTCTACGAGGTCTGAAAGAGCAAATGACGACACGACCAAGCCAAATCCACGCGTTTTTTGTCCATCGGTCTTGACAGAATGAAAAAATGCATCTGCATGATCCTGGTCTAGAACGCTTACGTCAATCTCGTCCAGCATGAAGTTCACTAGCATTAGCAATAAGTTTAAGTTTTAACTCCATCTATTGGAGGGTCTCGGCGAAGAAGTTCATCATTTCGTTTTCTGAGCAGGAGGAGCCGAGCGGAACCTCGATGGATGCCTGACACTCCCTGCTGCATTCGTTTGCGTTTGCGAGTGAAGGTCCTCCTTCTCCTTTGATTCATCGATCTAGGTAGACGTAGAAGAAGTAGAACTAGAAGTAGTAGTCGTCCACCATCCAATAGGAATAGCAATTTTATTCAGTTCTTGTTCAAGTTGATGTCTAAATCATTGTCGTCCTTTTTTTTCCTTGCGAAGCTTGTTTCAAAACAAAGCATTTGCTCAAGGAAGGCTGTGTCATGCAGCTGCGGAGTTTCGTACAGTTTCCAACTCGAAGTACTACACAAGGTTCATGATGAAGTTGAAGATTTGGCACCATATCTCATGACGACCACGACTCGGAAAGTGAAGCGGAACCCGGTGCCGCTGTTTCATCCACAAGGAAGATAGAACAACACCCGACCACTGGACTCGAGGAAGACGCCAGCTCGCCATCGCAACACCAACACCGATCGCCTTCTATTGTTTGACTTTTGGCGCTGCAGCTGCAGGAGCTGCTACACCGTGTCCGTCGCTCATCTCGCTCCAACGCGCGATCGACGCCCGCAGTGATTCGCAGTAGAGCCTCCAAATAAACGACAGTCAAAGTCATCACTTACACTTTCATCATCTTCTATCAATCTAATTTCCATTCTTGCTTCGGGTTTGTCAATTCGTGCAACTATTTTCTTAGGAAGCGAAGTGGCACTGTTACTGTATACTAAGGCTATTTAAGATTGTTTTGACTTTCAATTGCAGTCTTTGGTGAGAACTTTCGTTACGCCGCATGACTTTTATGGAAGTACGAAGGAACAACAAGATCACGATAAACAATGCAGCGTGGACTTCTCGAGCAGGTAGACGGAGAAGCAAGTAGTATTTGACGGCCTCACGCTCACGCTCACCGAAAGCGGCAGAAAATTGCACGCGAAGGGATTATAGGGAAACCAAATATACGTAGTATTCGAGCACGTCGTGTCTACTTTGCGCCGCGCCTCGATTCAGAGAAGGTGTCGAGGAAGAGGCGTTCGCGTTTCCTGAGAAGTACAACAAACAAGCAAGAGCAACACGGCCAGGCTAGTATCCGAATCGCTCAGCATCGCCCCCAAGGCCAAGAACGAAGTAGAGGAGCTAGGTCTTTTTTATTCAGAGGACCCAGAATTTTGATTCTTAGTTCCTTGGTTGGAGTTGGACGAGGAAGTTATACAACTTGATAAGTAGAAGTTTATAGTTTTTCATTTTCTCACTCGCTATCGCTTTCGCTGTGGCTGTGGGGCCCGGTAAGGGGACAACGATCGATCATCTTCATGATCGTCAACATGATGGAGACGAACTGTAAGGACAGCACGCGGAACAGGAACTACGGCAACATGAGCGGCGGGCCTCCTCCTGCTGGGAAGGGGAACCCGCCGCAGGGCGAGTCGCGCTGCAAGTACACGACGAGTGGTCCTCGCAGTCGCGCTGCTAGGCATACGCAGTGGTCCTCGCAGTCGCACCCACGGCAGGCGCCAGCAGTGCCCTCGCACCAGCCGCAGCGGAACACGAACACCAGAGAACATCAACAGAACAATGGCGAGGGGAATAGACATCATTACCATGATGAAGATTACGTTGGCGGAGGTTCTTCTTCGAAGGGGATACTAGGGAGAACGAGCAATAATTCCAATTTCAACTCAAACTCATCGCGGGGGCGGACAGGGGCACCGGGTCCAGGCCCGCAGCCACCCCCAGCTTCCTCGGAGGAGCACCGGGAAGAGCTCCAATGTGCTGGTAGTAGAGCTAGAGGCACACCGACGAGGACCACGACCGGGGGAGGTGACGCAGCAGCAGCAGGTAGTAGTACCATGACGAGGGGGGCCTCAAGCTCAAGTTCGACCTTCATATCGAACGTAGTCGATGGTGGCACTAAGATAAAGAGTTTGCCGGCGGCAGGACCCCCCGTCCCCGAGCAGGTAGGTTACAACAACAACAGCCGGCTCTACCGCCCCCACGACGAGACGTCTCCGTCGCAGCTACGGGCTATGAGGACAAGGAATACCACCTTGTCCACGTCGAGCAGACCTTCGCCCCTGGTGCGCCTTCATGATCGCCAGCGGCAACCTCTGCCAGCGGCTCATCTTCCGCCGTCTCGTCCAAATCACGGTCACGCGCCGCATTACCACGAACCCCGAGGCCACGGCTGTGACCGCGTCGCACCCCGAATCACGATGCCAGAAGTCGCAGGCGACCACGTCCTTGTGCGAGGAGCCAGCTTTAGAAACGGTGCGCCTCCTCCTCCTGCGGGCTGTCAAAGCTACTTCAAAACGAAGGCTCATGTTGGAGTTGGTCCGGTCCCGGCAGTGCCCCGGCAAGCGCAAGCAGAAGATGAACGTGAACCTCCGATCGACAGCTACTACTACTGTGCTCGATCTTGTTCAGGGCACCGCGACGAGGAGGTGGGCGTCGCTGGCCATATCGCAGCCGATGCCGCATCAGAGGCACACTACTACCCGTCCCGCAGAGGAGCTGGTAGAAGTGGTAGTGGTCACGCTCCTGCGCGGTGTGAAGATGACTGCAGAGTAGGTGGTCCCAGCACAACTCCTGCACCAGCACGACTCCTGCACCACGACACAGCCGTAGACGCCCATGACACCAGTGTCGATCGGGGCGCGCGGTCCGCGGTGTCGGCCATCCAGAGGTTCCTTTCCGCAGCGATGAACGCGCGGCAGGGGGCTAGAACGGACCTCGGCGAAACGGAGCAGGCGGAGGCTTCGCGGCAGTTTTTCCTCGCAGTTTCTCAGTACGCAGCGGAATTCGCGGCAGGGCTTGCAGAAAAAGAAAATGGACAGGAGGCGCAGGTGGTGCATGATCGCCAGATGAGTTCGAATTACTATGCCCCCGGAGCAGGAGCAGCAGCGAGCCATGATGTTGAAACTGATGCCGCACCCGTACCGCATGACGCGCAGCATGCTGTCGACGTCGCTCGTCCTCGTCGCGAAGTGGTTGCTAGTCCGCTCCTCGTTCCTTTGGACAAAGACGTCGACGAGAACTGCAACAAAGGACGCGCCGGTGCTCCCTCGTTCGTCCGGTCTGATGCAGGTACCTCGGCAGGACGGCGCCCTCACGCATTCACCGTTCAAGACGACGCGGATGCCGTGCGTGGTCAGAGGCAGCTGAGCCCCGTGCGCCTGCAGCAGCTTTTGATGAAGAACAGCCATACTACAGCGGTGCGGTCGCGGGCGGAGGAGGAGGTCGTGACCGTGGACGACGACGAGCTTGAGCTGCTGTCGCGCATCTCTGTCGCGCTGCGGAGGACGGAGGCAAGCGGCCGGAGCGAGGTCATTCGACGTCTTGGAACGTTTCTCGACTCTGTCCGTAGCACAAGTTCTAGCTGCAGCAGTCGTGATCGTGTGACGAATGATCATGACTACAACGGGTGCGGCGCCGGAGTTCTTGCGCCCGCTGTAGCCGGTCGGTGTTCTCGTCCTGGAAATCGGAATGACGGCGCTGGAAGTGGCAGACTTAACGTTCCCGTAACCAGCTGCAGCACGACGGGTGGATCGTCATGTTCCGCTGACATGAAGATTCTCGGCTCCGCTGATCGTATAATTGCGCCCGGCGTTGATGTTTTACCGCAGGTGGGACTTGATACGGATACAAGTACGAAGTACCCTGATGACATCAGCGGGTGGAGGCTTACGCAGCAGCTGGGAGCACTGTTCAACCAGGCAGCAGGTATGCACAAGCAGCCGGAGAGTCAAGCGGAGCCGGTCAGTCACGTCGACAGGAGAGAGACCGGGTGGTCCGCGTCGTCGCGCCGGCCGGCGCCTGAGATGAAGCGGAGCAACAGATTACCGGCGCCACAGGAGCTCGCCGAGGGCGAGGGTGCGGATGTCGAAGAACGTAGTGGTAGTGCTACTTCTGGGAGTTGCTCCACCTCAGGAGCGACGCCGGCGATTGCTAATGCTAACTACAGTACAACGAGTGGTCGTCGTCCGCACAGTGAACGTGAAGGTGAAGCTGATGGTGCTCCTAGCGCAAAGGCAAACGAAAGAGGAAGAGCGGGACAGCAACACTCCCGCGGCCGCTCACAAGAAAGAGAAGTACACTTTGCGTCGCTCCTGCATTCCCACGTTATGACGGAGCTGCGAGAGCGAGGCAGTGCGCTAAGTGCCCGGGACTTGCAGGAGCTGATAAACCTTGTCAAGGACCACGACGTCGGCAGAAACTTAGAACTGGGCAGGAGCGATGCGCCTGCGTCTGCAGGAAAAGCAGGGGAGAGCGAAATAGCCGAAAGGAAGAACGATTACAGCGACACCAAGATGAAAAGTAACATCAACATCAATAAAGCGAACGCTCCGCATTCTTCATCCTCTACCACCTCATCTGCACAGTGTGCGGCGATGTACAGCAAGAACAGTGCTTGTACTATTTCGGGTCAAGACGCATGCGCGCAGGCGCAGCCACCGTGGTCGTCCTCGAAACAGCAGCAGCAGCAACACCAAGACCAAGCGGCTCATGATCGATCCGACGGCAGGCCGCGACCGCGAGCGTTCCCAGCATCGTCTTCGGCGCAGTTTCCTGCCGCTGCTTGCATCGGGTTCGCGGAGGTGGAAGATGCGGGACGAGCTACAGCAGTCGTGGAGTGCCCCCGCGATGTGGACGTCAGGACGAGGGGCGAGGACGGCGGTGAAGCCGTGGCTTTCTTGCCGAAGCAGCTGCAGCAGGACGAGGAGCAGGAGCATATGCAGGAGCATAGGCATACTGATAATAACGAAAATCTTGTCCTCTGTACAAGAACTGCAGGAGGTCCTGGTCCTACTACTACTACTGCTATTCCAACACCAACATCTAGTACGACAACGACAAGAACCAGCCAGAGCCAGCAGGGGGTCCTGTTGCCCGATGTAGTAATTTCAACACCGTGCGCATGGTCTACGTCCCCGACCTCCAACATCGAGAAAGAAGGCAACACCAACAGCAGCTGCGACGCCATCAACTCCCAGCGACAGGAGACCTCCACCGCGGCACCACAAGTAACGCGCCCGGTTTTCGGGGGGGAGTACTCGTGGGGGAAGGCAGAGTGGTCGCATGACGAGCGGCATCTGAATCCGATTGTGAACGCGTCTCTGTCGCATTACGCATGCAGCGAACGCGTCACGGACGCCCTTGTCTATGAAGTGCTATCCCTGGTGCAAAAACTGACCAGGAGCGTCGCGACGTCAATAACTTCGTCCGCGGGGTCAATTGGTGCAGCTCGTGGACCTCTTCCTTCGGAAGCAGATGAAGTACAAGTAGCTCGACCTCTGGCTCCTGCGCATGACGTTGGAGACGAAATTGAGCACCTCCCTACGGCCTCTGTGCGAGGTTGTCGTACCGACGCCATCGGCAGCACAGGCACCGCTTCAGCACCGGAAGTGCCGCCCGCTGCCGCTACCGGCCCAGCATTGTCAGCAGCTGCGTCAAGAGCTACTTCTGCGCCTACACCCACACCAGCTGCCGCACCATATGATTCTCCTCCGACGACCACGACGAGAACTGTGCGCATCACGATTCTGGATCTCCACTGCAACGAGTGGACGCGTAAGGCGGTTTCCCAGGAGGTGACGCGGCTGTACCGGCTTTCTCGGCGGCTGAAGCGCGCGGCGACGGTGTCGGTGGAACGCCGCCGCGAGGAGGAACGCCTGATCCAGCGGTGCGACCTGGACGCGCTGCGGTCGTTTTCCCTGGACTTCGAGTACCAAATCCACTACTGTGCGGTGTACACCTCGGACACCTTCCCGGATGATCTTCCACACCGCGCGAGCCGCAGCCGGACGCTGAACTCCCTCTTCAAGTTTCGCTTCCTACGCTGCGACGTCGCGAACGAAGGGTTGCAGAAGTGCCACGAACTACTCATCCGCGGCCAGCAGGCGGAGCTGCTGGAGCACTCTTCTGGCGCTGGAGGCAGCCCGGCGCACCCGCACCAGGACCAACAGCTGCAGCACCAAGAGAAAGAGTTGAAGTCTCGCAAGCGCAACCACAAGAAAGAGAAACTGCAGGAGGTGCAGCCGAACCAGCAGAAAGAGCACGCAGGTCGTGAAAGTCAGGACCCTACTTGTTCAGAGGTAGATGATGCCATGCTGCACACCAGCGGCGGGACCACGTTGAGCCCGGTCACAACTACTGGATTTTTTCGCGGAAAAAAAATCACCTCGCACGGATGCGTAGACCTGCTCGTCACGCGGGGGGTACTGATGAAAACGCACATTCAACACGGCTCCGCAGCCATACGCAGCCTGCTGGAAGAAGTAGCCTTGCTCGTGCGACCAGGTACTTTTACTTACCGAGATGAAGCAACTACACATCTACATGTAATAAATTTAATTTTGAATAAAACACGTCTTGTACTTCCCACCTTCACTGATGCGCCGTAATAGGCTTGGTAGTGCTGCTGAAAGTGAAACTTATATGCATGAGGTAGTGCCCCCGTTATATTCTTATTCGGAAGCTTGTTTTCATATTTTGATTATAGCTACTTTTTTAGTCAAAAACTGCACTTCGCGCCGATGACAAAAAGCGCTCGAAAATAACCGTGACCCGGACCACTAAAGCTCATGAACACAAATTTTTCAACATGACTACAGCGCTCGGCAGCGTCTTGATGGAGTCTTTGATGATTCGGAACTATGCCAAGCACGTTTGCGAGCTGACCGCACGCGGCGAGGTTCCCGCATGGCTGACCGAGCAGCCCGACTGGCTCCCGCTCAACCTGGCTCCTGCGTTGACACCGGTTTCTGTCCTCTGCAAGCAGGCCGAGGCACATATTCTGGAAAACGTGCACAAGTGGTTTTGTTTTCCGCCGGAGACGTTCGCAACCTACCTGCAGCATTTTTGCGGCTTCGTGTATCCTGGAGCGCTGACGCGGGGCGCGCGTCTGCAGGCTCTGCGCAAGGGGAAGTTCTGCGATTTCTGCGGCAATTCCCTCGTTTACCTGGAGAAGCAGGATTTCGAAGAGAAGGAAACCGTCGTAAAGGCGAACCCCAACTGTGCCGGCTGCGGATGCAGCTTCTACGACGGGAGCGAATTGGTAGTAATTCTAATTCAATGCATATATTTATAAGTAAGTCGATTTTTATTCTGGGCGCCATCGCCAACTTGTAGATCTATAGCTATACTAATCTTCAAATTAAAGTAAGTGTCAAGCTGTACTTTTTTATCTGAAAATATGTCCAGCAAAAGACCAGCTCCATGGTGGTGGTCTAAGGTAAAGGTAAACTTCAATTTCCATCGACCAGAGGGTCGTTTTTCCCAACTCCAACTTCCAGTTAATCGAAAAAAATTAAAATATGCAAAGGTCGCGAGTGGGTACTACATGTGCCGCGGCGGTTGCGATGCCGCGGGATTGGCGGGTCTTTTTCATAGCAATTTTCCAAAGGAGGAAGAACAGCGGGGGGAGAAATTTCAGCAGGCATTTTCCAACGCTGCTTTATCCACCAACCATGACACAAAGTGGTCGTCGAACTTGTGCATTTTCCACCGGCAGCTCGCGATCAATCGGTTGGTCGATGATGAGCAAAACGAGCGGCACACGCCCGCGTGCCGCGCTACTCTCTACTGCCAGCGGTGCTTCGACCAGGACGAGAGTTCGGCGAGGGAAGACGAGCTCCACGATTTACTCACGTTGGCGTCGAAGAGGAGCAGCGCGCGCAACGACTGGATCGAGCAGGAAATGCAGCCGGTTACTGGAGGCGACGTCGACCACCTACTTCGTGAAGGCGTTGCAGCTCCTCCTGTGGGAGGTGTGGGATCTGGTGCTCCTCTTGTAGCTGGAGGGGAGCAGGCAGGACGAGGAGGGGCTGCTGCAGCTGCACGCCAGCATCTCCATTTGCTCGGCGAATTCGGGCTGGACGATCTGGAAGAGCCGGGCATGTTGCACGTGGGCGGGGGAACGGAGAGGACGGACCACTCCTACACGCGCGGAGAGCTGCTGGCCTACCGCCGCATGTATCTTCGAGACGGCCTGCGCCGAGAACGAAGACGAACGAAAGCGAAAGGAGAGGACCAGCAGATGAACGAAGACCACGAGCAGCACGACGACGTCTCGGCGACTCCACCTACGACCACGACGCCCGCGGCTGGTGCGCGTGAGGATGAAGACGAAGACGGTGATCGTGATAATGTCTTGCTTGCGCATGCGCTGCCGGGTTTCACCACGATCCAACGCGGAGCGGAGCTGGCAATGATTCGACGCTCTCGACAAGCAAGATTGCGTGCACGGCGGGCAGAGGACACGAAAAAGAAGCAGAAGCGAAACGTCGCTACCCCGTGTTGTGCTGTTGACGCGGAGAGGGAGACGGAGACGCAGCTAGGATTAGGAAAGGTTCATCAGAGTAGCATTAGCGAAGAGCGGCAGAAAGATAAAAACGAGGGCGAGGAACTAGTGTGTGAGCACCTGGCTGAGTGCCCCATTCAAGCTTCGGAAAAGCTGCTGATTTCTGATCATCATGGTGATGGAGGAGCACCGTATTGCGCGTTGTCTCCTGATGGTATTGCAAGCGCGCCAGCGGCCGCGGACGAAGATGAACAAGATGAAACACGAATACCACCGCCGCGGAAACAGCACACGGCGGCTGATGAAGATGGCGAAGTGGACCTCCGCTCCCGTCATTTTGGCCACCACGACAAACCCACCGGAAGCCGAAGCGCAAAAAATGCTGCTAAACCTGACGTGCAGAGCGACAAGAATCAGTATCACCCGACACCTCCGATCGAAGCGGAGACTGACGAGAGCACGCACGCCGTACACTCTTCTGCATATTTTTGTTATTTTTTTCATTTTTTTCTGCATATGGATCTAGCGTTCGTCTGATGTCAATGTTTTGCACGATCGTGGCGCTGCTGCAACAGCTACGAATACTGTCTGAATCGGCTCGACACCAGGCGTCTTCACCTCGCTTTCGAGATTCGAGCGAGGAAAGTAGGGGGCGCAACAGTAAGAAGGTGAAGGCTCTTTTGTTTGACGTCACGAGTCCGGCGCCGGGTAGCTTGGTGGAGTCGGCATCTGTTGGATCCGGTGACGAAAGCTCGAAGGAAATAAAGAAGCGACCAGGAATAGAAGTAGATGCAGCTGTAGAGGGGTCCACCTCGTCCGAGCCTCGACCATCGCCTCCCGGTCCCGGCACGGCCACGGAGGACGAGAAAACAAAAACTAAAGTTGAGTCGGAGGTGGATGAACTGGCGGAAGTTCTTGGCGTCCCCCACCAGCAGAGCGTCCAAGCGAAGCAGAATCCGGGGCGCGAGACCGAGATCTGTAGTGCGGATTATACGGAACCCCCCCAGAGCTTGTCGTCCACGGACAATGTAGCCGTGGAGGACAACGAGCTCTCCAACGGGGCGCTGGCGGACCTGGTCAGAAGTTTGAAACAGGAACTCGAGCGGGCTTCCCATAAAATGTGCGGCGAGCGGGGCGGGGACGGTGATGCATGCGCAGGGGCGAAGGACGCCGAATCCGTACAAGCTGCGGGAGATAATGGCGCTGCGCCGCCCGCGCCCGCCCTCGCTCCACCTCCACAGGAACCAGAAGCTGCAGAGGAAACGATCCAGAACCTCGACCAAGACGACGGGCAACCCGAACCCGGTGAAGGAGAAGATGTACTCGTAGATGCAGCTGCAGCAAGCGCTTCCCTAGCCGCCTCGTCCTCGTCCACGTCAGCCGGAGCTTGTCAGACAAGTGGAGCGGCTGCGGGGCAAAATCCAAATCTGTCTAGAAGAATGTCTCCCTACTCCTATTCCGTGACCACGGATGGATGCAATTGGGCTTGTGCTTCTCCGCTGCTGCGCGATCTCGATTTTTCAAACCCCGCTTGTGCGGCAAGCACGTGTACATCGTCAAGGGAAGATTATTACGCCGTGGCCGAAATCGCGATGGCAGAGGCTCGTGCCGCGTCGCTGGTCAACAATCTCAATCAAAATCCCGCAGAAGGAGCACGACTGGATTTTGGTTCGGCGTCGCCTTGCTCCTTTGCAGGTCAGTCCGCGGCGGGTTCTGCCTGCGCGGGCGTCAGCCAGCCCCTCGCACCAGCTGCATCGCTCGATTTCGAAGATTACGGTCAACTACATGAACATGCTGCTCCTCTCTCGTCCGCAGCGTCCGCGTCGGCCGCAACCGGGTCACCAACTGCATACTACGACGCCACGTATGCACGACAAGCGCTGGCGACGATGCTACCGACAAGTGTGGGGGGACCCTGCTACGCTTCGGGGGCACTGCAACACAGCGGACTGGACGCACATCAAGCGGCAACGGGCCCCGCGGAACTCCTCGTCCGCGCTCGGTACTTTTGTTCGAGTTCGTTCAAGTTAGTCTATACACTTAGACGAGCGGGGTAACATCAATGAAACCTGAAGATCCCGCCCTGAGCGGGTTCTACCCACTCACCCGGGTGGGTGGGCGGAACCCGCCACCCGGCGGCAGCCAAGCCGCTCCGCTGGTCGCGCGTCCGCCCAAACCGCGACCCCCGCCGGGGCCGGAACCTCGGGCGGGAATGTGGTTCCTGGGAGCCAATCCCGCAACCCCCCGCCGGGGCCGAACCTCGTTCGGGGAAGCGGTGTGGGACCCGCACTCGCGACCCCCCGTCGGGACCGAAACCTCGGGCGCAAAAGCGGTCTGCGCCGTGCGGGACCGCGTTGCGGCCGCCGCGGGCGGGGGGTTGCAATGCATTTGGCTGAGCGAACTCCATAACTATAGTTCATTTCTCGTTCTTCCGCTTGAGTATGTATCTATGCCTGTGGCTCCTCAATTTCGCACTCCAATATAATGCATTGTCTCGTTGCGTCTGTGTGGTCCTCGTCCACCATCTCCGAAACCGAAACTATGTACTTATTTACTGTAAAAGTAAGAACATGCTGCACCTGCCTCGACCTCACTGTCTGAAGATTTACTCTGTTGACGTAAATGAATCCAGAGCGACGTCGCCCGGGCCGCACCAGATGCCTCCATCGATAAGCGCGGTCGACTTTGAAGCCGCACTGTATGCCGACACGGTGGGCGCGGCCTTCGCCGGAGGCTATAACTTTGGTTTTCACGACACCAGGACCAGTTGCTCCGCGGCGACCTCATCATCTTACGCTAGCAGATACGGCTACGCGGATTATATGTCTAGTAGAGAAGATTGTAGTGCTGCTTCCAGCACCTCCAAGGGAGCCACCACCGCAGCCACCTCGAGCCGTTTTCACCATCAAGGTGGGAAGAAGGGGTCGCAAAAAGGAAAAAAACATGGTGCCGGAGCGGGCCTTGGTATGGGCACGGGGTATGCTGGCTACGGCGCCCATGTACCCTTCGGGTCTGGGGGATACCATTTCTGCGCGGACCAAGGGTACCCAGCCTCGGCTAAAGGCGGGCATTATGGCGGTCGTAGGTATTGATGTTGAAATCAAATGACGTCGCTGTGGAATTTAAAGCAAAAAAATATCGGATGTAGAGATGAAATACTAAGTAATACTAACTTTAACTAGATTTTAAAGCTGATGCTGAAGAAGATGCGGTTTGTTGGGCACTCCACTGCTGTCGGGCGTTTCTCGTGCAGGAGCCTGTCAAAGAGCGACGCAACGACCAGCAACGTGTGGGCCGAATCCGACTAAGGAAAGCGCATTTAACGTCATTAGGTTTGAGACCGCCACCGCCTTCTTCATTTTAGTAGCGTTATAAAATATGATTATGAGAATTGATTAAATTTCTCGAGCTGCGACTATCATCCCCCCCGCAATAAATATCAACGCGATACGCGCCGGAGGCGTCTTGAGTTGCACACGAACACACAAAGAAGCTCGCTTTTAACCAGTGCTTGATGCAGGTGCAGAAACAGAAAGCATGATTGTCATATTAATATCGTTAATTTTTTTTCTTTCGATCAAGGACGTCGGGCAGGGGACAGTCACAGTCAGAATCTTCTTAAGTCGACATTGGTCAGCTTGCAAGCTTCTGCTGCTTGATAAACTCTGCTCATACTCACCATACATACTAACTTACCTCGTGCCGCCTTGGGTAGTGGAGGTAGTAGTACATAGATAGCGAACAAGAAGGACTGAATTTGAATTACTATTACTTAGTAATAAATTTCTCGTCGCGCCGCACGCAGCTCGTGGAGCTCTTCGGGCTCGGGCTGGGGGTACTTTAGGCACTTCTGCTAGAAGTGGTGGATCCTAACGCTAACTAAAGGCCGGCTGTTGTTTAGAGACGGTGAGCCTCTACTCACTCTCGATGACTGCCCCCGCTCCACTCGAGCCTCTTCGTTCTCGTCAAATTTGGCAAAAGCAAATGGCTTGCTACTTTGTTTGTTAGAAATGCCCCGGCGAGGAGTGAGGGTGAGCACGACGGCGAGGACAGCGACACGGACATTCGCACTTATTGTGTGATAATGTATTTTGTGTGGTCTGGCCTTAGTTGCCGCTGGATTTTTTTTTTACTTGGATCAGGGGGACGAGCTTCCAGTTCCACGACATCAATACAATCCCACGCTGTAGAAGGTTTAAAAAAGGGCGTGGGCGGCCCCGGCCCGGGCCCTTTCCTATTCATCTTTTCATCTGAATTAATATAACACGGCACATCAGTCAATCAGTCAGTCAATCAATCTAGCGGTCTTAGGAGACTACAGGCACTTCTATCGCGCCGCTCCTACCTGCTCTCGTTCTTAGTTTGCACTTCTTCCGGCTTGCCGCATCATGCATCACCGCGTCGTAGAGAAACAAGATACTTATAGCTTTATGATCATGATGAAAAATGAGCCATAGTAGTTATTCTCTATATCCATATGTCATGCGAGATGGCGAGCAAGTGCTTCTTTTATTCCACACGAACGTTGATTTTCTGATTTTGATAAACTGAGTTGCTTTATTATACTTCACATCCACCCCAGCCTCTCGTCCGCTGCTGCAGGTGGAGGTTCCTAGAAAGATTGGCTTGCGGTTGCAGACTCAGACTCAGGTCAGGCTACATTGAGGATCCAAACCTTGGGCTGCAGCAGAAGCAGTAGGTACTCACTTCCATGTAATACTGCTCGCAGGGATGCTAGGACACTGCCCGTGCCCCTAAACCTAAAACTACAAGAACAAGGGCTTGCTCCTTCAGATGTACAGACATTTCATCTGCAAAGCCATGGACTACAACAAAGCAATTTATTCGCAATTCTGGGGTGAAGATGGAACTCTGCAACTTTCAAAAGAAGCAAATCAGAGACTGGAACCAGGCAAAGCAAGTTGGCGGCAGGGGTCGAACCACGAGTACAGGAGCACGGTTACACTATACAGACAAAATGAAAACTGTGGAATTTTTGCGGACCACGACCATGCAGGGTAGTACATACCAGCCTTTTTCTAGTACTTACCGGCCTTTGTTAGTAGCTATTAAGTTAAAGTACATAAAATTGAAATTCAAATCCATTCGCATTCTCATCGTCCGTGAAACTAGGCAGTAAGTGAGAAAGTCAGTAGGTTAGAAGTACGTGCAGCCTTCTATTGGCTCCTGGTGCAGCTGCAGATCCAGATGCAGGCTGCCGCTGCGTGAGCACTGAGTCTGACAATGCCTGAGACTAATCAGGCATCTGGCTGCATTTTTTCCTTGTTTTGTTTTACAATCAATGCCGCTTCTACCGCCTCGGAAAAACAAAAACCTAAGAGCTCCGACTCGGAGTAGGTACGTTTTGGCAGCTCCTCCACGGGGTGACACGCAGGAGGTCGTCTTACCACAAACTTATCAAAGTGCCCGTCAGGGGAACGCATGTGGGGAATTCGGACCGCCGCCAAGGGTGATTTAATCAAATTATTTTTCATTCTCAGTTGTATCTTTTACATCGCCTCGCGGTGGTCGTGGTCCTCGCTCCTCATCGCAGCAAAGGCAAAGCTAACGGCCGAGCACCCCTTAGTTTGTGGGTTGACGTATTATGGCTTCAGAAGCTGCGAGGAGAGGATCATCTTCGTGAGAGCATTTTCATTTTCAAGATAGATGGTGAGGTGCCCGAGGGACCCTGAGTTTGAGTAGATGGTGCCCTGGGTGGATGGCTGAGGCGTGATGGCTCAGGTTCATCTGTACGATCTCACCGATTGTTATGTTCAAGATCAAATTGTTGACACGTGGCGAGCGAGCCAGCGCGGCAGCATCCATTACGCACCACGGTCACGGACCGTTGACGTTGAAATACATAGACGTAGGAGAGGCACGAGTTGTAAAAACGAGCACGGGCCCCGGGCCCGGCCCCGTGTCGAGGCGCGTAGGAAAGACAAGAAAGGGAACATCAAAAGCAAGGAAAAGGAACAAAGGCAAAAGGAAAAGGAAAATTCAATCGCCCTTGTCTCTGCGACTGCAGCGTCAGATCGCTGCTATTGTTATTCGGCTCTGTTCATCTTCTTTCTTGTTGCTGTGACTGTGTCTGTGAATCTCTACGACGTTGACGGTGTGGCCAAGGACAGTTAGAAGTACAGCTCGTGTTCTCTGTTACTGGCATTGACATCCTGTAGCTGTACGCTCCTCGAGCTCTTCTGTCATGTTCTTGTTCACGACGTCGTGCGCCTGCTAGACGTAGAACGCGGCCTGAGTACTGTCCTAAAGAAAAATAAATGGTGGCTCTGGCTGCGCAGGTAGGTTCCCGTACCCTTTCGTTTCGCATCCCACTGTCGCTGAAGAACACGCAAACCGATTGAGCGGCGGGCGCGTCAACGTTGTAGCACCAGCTCGATGAAGAGGAAGAGCCATCGAATATAATGAAGGATCATTTTTTCGCTGCTGGTTCTGCTTTGCTTTTGCGACACGACATCCGTGCCCCGTGTGCAGGTTCCGCAGCTAGTAGCCGTAGCGGCCATATTGATCTTGATAAGACGGCTCCACCTTCGTGGTTGTAGCAGCAGCGGGAACGTCGAAGCGATTCACCACCAGCACCAAGATCATGTTCAACATGTGCGCGACGTTTAATCTACCAGCCTTCTCGTCCTGCGGGATCAGGTGCAGGACAGCTGCGTCATCTTGCCGCCACACTAGTAGCTTGCCACTGTCTACTACTTTGTTCGTGCTTCGCTCCTGCTGCTGGTGGCTTTTCCTAAGCTTTATCTCGTCGTTCTTATCTGGACAACTCAGCAGTTTCCTGCTCAGGAACAGCTTTTCCCCAGCAAGACCACTCGAGGTCCGAGCCCAGCTTTTTCCTTCACAGGCCGGGGGCAGCAAGGCGGGGCTCTCGCCGCGCCCCTTTCGAGGAGACAAACCCTGTGCCCGGCCCAGCGAAATTCCTGAATTTCTGTCTTCTCTTCATGAAGTACAGCTACAGCTTGTACGAGATGCCAGTCGTCGTGCTACGACGACGACAACCAGCAGCGTCCAGCCTTCCGGTAGCTTCACAGCGGCAAAAGCAGAGTTCCTCCGGTCCGCACCGTGGACGGAGAGTCCCTGCGTTGAGGAGGCCGCGACGCTGCATCTGATTTCCCATGTGGTTCTTACGAGCAAGAGTGTCCTCGGTGCTGAGCAGCAGGCGATCAACAGCGGAGCGATGAACGCAACCACGAGCACGAGTGGGGCCACTGCGTCTTCGTTTTCCGATGCTCCTCTGGAACTGCTGGCGGTTCTGAAGCACGCGTCCTGGGATAGTTTGGGGCAATTTTTTGTGGCCCTGTCGTGTTTATTTCCGACGGATCAGATTCTCGCACTGCGGGGCCACCCGCTAGATGAAGTCGACCGGCGCCGGCGCGGCGGAAGTAGACCTACAACGCCAGCTGCTGATTCTGGTGAAGCGCCGGCGCGGAGCAGCACGACAACCGCTGCCACCACGTCGGGCAGCAGCGACTACTTTCTCTTTCGGGATTGGGTTGCAAACCACCTTTACCACGCGATCATCCCACCGCTTGCCGACGCGGTGCACTACCTGGCGAGGGAGAGACACCGCGAGCCCATCAGAATCCAGGTCAGCAGCCGCAGCAGCAGGGCGTCGACGACACCGACCACGGCCTGCACAGGACTGTCGAAAACGATGGGCTACCTCGTCGTGGCGCTGGGCATGCAGGGAGTGCAGCCCGTGGCGGAGACCCTAGCCGTCGTCGAGGCGGCGGAGCAGGCGCTGCGCCCGTGCGTGCAGGAAGCGGACACATTTTCTGAGCTCGTGTTCGATAAAGTGGACCCGCTTCTGTGGTCCCTCATCGCGACCCTCTTCGTCAGATTGGGCAAGACCCAAGCACACAGCTGCATGCACTGGTCGAAAGCCCTGCCGGAAACAGAAAGACGAGCACACCTGGTACTTTTTAAGTCGTGTAAGTATACGCTGGCTTATTCTTGGTGAGACGGAGACTTAGATTTCGAACCTGCTGCTCGATAATGAATGAGTCGTGTGTGTTGAATGTGATCGTGATGTAGAACTAGAAGAGCACCGTGCTCCCTCGGGGGCCGCTTGCAGTCTTTTGTTAGAACTAGAAGAGCACGACCACGAGGAGCAGGAGCTGGCCGTGATTTAGTACTAGTACTTCTAATGTAGACTATTTATTTTTTAGTCAATGACTGCTTGCACAGAGGGCTGCGCAGGAGTTGGATGATCGCGTACCTGCACACCAGCGAGATCAAGCAGCTGCCTCGATTGTCGGCCCAAATACTGCTCGTGTAGATGACACGCGTGAGACTCCGCTGAAGCAGCTGATAGACGAGGCGCCACGCACCGCCGCGAGTCCGGTCCCAGCACGTGACGCAGGAGCTGAAGCCGCACAATTAGAAGTCTCTGCTCAACAAGTAGAACCACAAGCCCTGGAAAGATTCGGGGTACTTGAGTTGCCCGTACCGGTGCGTGAGAACTGCTTCACGAAGCAGGGAAATCACATCTGGGCCGGGTACGAAGACAACCTGCAGAAGTGCCTGGGTGGCCGCTCCGTCCTCCAGTTCTTTTTGTACGATGCAGAGGCGCGAAGAATGCGGCCCGTCCAGAGATCCGCCGGCGGGCACTACGCAGTTGCACCAAAGACAGTGTTGCACCACACTGCGGCGCCGGGTCCGGGATCAGCCTTCGGCGCGGGTGGGGGAAACCTGATAATTTGGCACCGCACGACGGAGTTCGGGCGGCCGCGGCTTCTGGTTCGCGACCCGCGGTTTCTGACGCGGTCGGACCTGTACGTGAGCCTGGCGGAGCCCCCGATCGTGCCGGCCCTGATCGTCGAGCACACGTCGGCTGGCGACGCCTGGAACCGAGAGTGGCTCGAGAGCTACCTGCAAGCCATCGGCGAGCTTGGGTTTCCCTCCCTCACTTTCGCCACCGCACAGGACGCGACCAACCACATCGCTGCGTCTGAGAGCGCTGCACGTCAGACCGACGTAGTCGCCTTTTGGCGCATCAACCAGATGTACCGAGGCGGGGCCGCGGCTGGGGCTGCCGGCTTGCAGGGAACCGCGGACCTGGGGGAAAGCCTGCGGCAATTCACGCAAAGCTTCGAGGACGTGAATGTTGGGTACGCTGCGGCGGCGGGGGGCGGGAGTGAAACAAAAAGTCGCGTCAGCATGCACGTGTTTCCCCGGCCCGCGACGGCGGCGCTGTACCAAAACAAGCTGGTGATGTTGGAGGCGTTTTTGAGACACGGAATCAACGTGCCACCCTTTCGCGTCGTGCAGCGGAAAGACGTCGAGGGGGGTGACGAGGGATTGTTCGCGCAAACAAACGCAGGCCGCTGGCCGAAGTTCCCCGTACTCCTCAAGCACGCCTACGCAGCTTCGTCGAGGGGGCTAGCGCAGTACTTCACTTCTTTCTTTGAGAACGAAAGGTGTAGTTTGTCTTTGAGAACTGTTTCTTTTTTGAGAACTATTAGAAGTCAGATCCTTTGATGTGTGCTCCAGTTCTTCTTTAGGGCTCGATCACAGCGGGGGTACCTCGTACAGTTTCAGCTACAGGCCGCACTATACTTAGTTCGCGGGGGTGCGCGCGATCGCGAATACATAAATGTACACTTCTTGCGACGATGAGAACAAGAGTAAGCCACTTCTCACCCTGTTCTTCGCATTGAATCTGATTCTGATTGTATTTTCAACATGATCGCATTAAGGACCACTTCTTCTTCTGCCTCCAGCAGACAGGTAGGACCTCTTACATTCATAACGAGGTGCGAGTCCGAGGCTGGCGTGTTTGGTTGCCTCCGTCGTTGGTTTGCGGGTCACCCCGATCAGGTTGTGGTGATTGTGCAGGAGAAATTGAGTTTTCTGCGTGAGTTCCGCGCCACCTTCATCGGTGGCGAGATCGTGCACAGCTACTGGCGCCTCAAGGAGTCCACCGCCGACCTCGCCGCCAGCACGCATATCAGCAACTCGACGCTCTCCTTCGCGCCGCTGGACGAGGCGCTGCGGGGCGGGCTGCAGGAGCTGGTGACGACGATCAGCGCGGACATCATGTATGGAGAGACCAGATGGTA
>RXOD01004282.1:0-24847 GCA_005223375.1 Amoebophrya sp. AT5.2
TTCGCGCTTGTGCTCCAGCTGTCCCATTGCAGTGGCAGGGGTCCGCTCGTTCCCACTTGTTCTCCGTTCACGACACAGGTCACCTCGAATCGCAGCGCGCCGCTCTGCAACCTCCTTCTCCTTTCGAACTCCTTCAGCGAGACGTTCCTCAGATCGTCCATGTTCGTGACCCGGTCCCGCCGCCACGAGAGTTCGAACCTGTGCGTGTCCGCGCCCGGCTGTCGCCAGTTGGTGGCGTACCAGTCGCGCATGCGCGCTTCCGTCCCCGGGCTATCGAACTGTTGCCCGCTGTTCTGCTGGTTGAAAAGCCACTCCTGCTCCTCGACCTCCGCGCTCAGGTACTGCGCAACGCGGCGCTGGTCCTCCTCCGCGTTGTGGCTCACCACCACGACGTCGAGCCGAACCGGCGTGCTCGTGAAGCTCTGCTGCGCCCGCAGGCCGCGTAGCTGCTGCCACGTCTTGTACAGCGCGTCGCACGCGACGTTGCGCTCCCGCTCCACTTCCGTCCGCAGCTGCCGGAATTTCTGCCGCTCCTGCACGTGCAGCGCCCAGCGGTCTTCGAGGTTCTTGCGCCGCTGCTCGTCGGCGGCGGGGTCCGCCGACGTCGGCTGGAAATTGCGCAGCGCCTCCCGCAACGTCTGGCCGTACGCGACAAGCGCGTCAAAGCGGCCGTCCAGGATGTCGATGGGGTCACCTTCCTCCCGCCGGTGGTACTCATCGTAGTGCTGGAGCAGCTTCGCGGTCAACCTATCCTCCTCACCGTACAGGGACTCCAGCAGTGCTGCCGCGTTCGCGTTCTTGCTCGTCTCCTTCACCCCCAGACCTTGCTGGAGCGACGTCAGCGTCAGCGTTTCCAGGCAGATTTTCAACGAGAACATGTGCTCGGCCTTCAACTGCATGCGCTCGGCACGGAAATTGTTCATGAACTTGAACAGAGTGCGCTCCGCGTTCACGAAAACGGGAACGGTCTGCCGCACCGACACAATCTCGTAGTCCAGGAAGTGAGTCAGAAACTCCAGCTCCGAGTAGTACTGCTGCCACGTTGGCAGCACCGCTTTCTTCCTCTGGATGATCGCCTGGCAAAGCTGCTCCAGCTCGTTCGCCGTTCCGGGCGAACCCGCTGCAGCTGCCCCCAGCGCCAGCTGCTGCTGCTGGCGCGCCAGCATTAAAGGCCCTAACTGCAGCTGCGCAGGCGCTCCTCCGCTCGAAGCGGCGTTTTGCCCCATGACATTCGGGTAGTCCGCGATGTCTTGGCACTTGCGCGCCACCGCCATCTTCTCGCGCATCAGCTGCAGCAACAACCTCCAGTGATTCCACGGCTCCTGATCCCTCAAGTTCGACCTGGTGCGAAACAGCCCGTCGTCCGGCGTTCTGTTTTGCAAATGCTTCATACTGCCACACCTCGTGCAGGACGAGCGGCGTCGGTGTGAAAGCGTGGTGGTTCAGTCCGAGCCACCGCGCGACGTAATGGTCCCCGCTCGCTAACGCCCGTATGCGCAGTATGAAGGGCGCGGTCGGGATCATGCTGAGGTACTGCTCCTCGAGCTTCGTTATCGGCGTTATCTCGGTGTCCAGGTTGCGGCACCGTGTCACCATCGTGCGGTCGCCGGAGGTCGCGCCGGCGGCTCCTTTTGCCGCGCCTGCGGAAGCACCCAAGCTCCCGAACCCCCCGAGACCGGGCGACCCAGGGTTCGATCCAGGGGGCGGAGCGCCGAATCCGGCCATGTTGGCCGACTGCGGCTGCATCATGCTCATCCGATTTTGTTGATTCATTTCGCCGCCCATCATGCCACCCATTCCCGGCGTCCCAGGGGCGCTGCCAGAGGCATCCATCGCGCCGAGTCCAGGAAGACTGTTCACGGGATCTCCGCCGCGCGTCTGGGTACTGCCGCGAGTCACGCGACTCATCAGGCCAGACACTACCGCTTTCGTGCCGGAGGCCGCGCTACTCTGTTGAATGTATGAAGATATTTTCGTCCTCGAAAAAAGTAAGTAAAAAGCACTAGCACGAGCACGTGCATCACGTGCCCCCTTCATCTAGTCCTAGAATTTATTACAGTCCTACTCCTATGGTATCCCTATGTGGCTTCGAGCCTGATCCTAAACCACTTCTTAGTCTTTTACCTCCAACACCTACACCGACAGCACCGAGACCGACAGCAGGAAACAGTATTGATTCTGACAAGACACGAACAAGATGAAATGGAAATGAAGCAGTACTGCTAGATCCTTCGCTTTCTCGGCGGTCGACGACGCCACGCCACTGGCCGCGGCGCCAAAAGCGGGCGTCTGACTCCCGCGCGGACTGGTCACCGGCCCGCCCATCTGCTGGAAGCCGCCCGCCCCAGAGAACGCTCCACCCGGGCCGCCAACATTGCCAGTGTTCGCGCCCCCAAAACCGAAACCGCCGGCTTGTTGCCCCTGAAACCCGGTGGCAGTAGAGGAGGAACTACCACCGTACTGAAACTGGTTCTGTTGGTACATTATGCTCTTCCTCACGTGCGGTGGCGCAACGAAAACAAGGACCGCCTTCCGATATCAGCACGCCGTACTAACCTGCTCCTGGCTTCATCATCGTTTTAATAGCTGTACGACCTACAGCTACAACATCAAGATCAGCTTTGTATGCAGCTTCCACATTTTGCTTAGGTTGTAGTGGCCGCGCACCCGGGCCACCATGCTGGGCGACGCGCTGGTGAAAACCACGATCATCCTACCTCATGAAAGTCTCTGTCTCTCCCACGAAGCAAAATCTCCCACGAAGCGAAACACTTTTTACTAAGTAACTTCTTCTTCTACTCCTTTATTTAAAAAGCTGACAACTACTCTGACGAGTAAGATGACTCTGGATCGCGAACAGCATCCCATGGGCCTGGTAGTTGCCTCCAACTCACAGGCAGCACTGGGAGTGGGAGTCACGCTCTCCGTTTTTCCGTCTGCTATGTTTGCACGTTTCTAACACCCTGGCTAAGGGGGAAAAAAAAAAAACCCGTTCTGATGGAGATACGCCAGGGGCTGGAGGAGTCCCGCCAGACCGTGCAGAATTAGAGTGTTTGTGTCTAATCATGTCCTTAGACTCTAAGGACATTTTAAAGAAAAATCTAAATAAAATCATTTAGATGGCACGCATTCGCATCCGACGTGTCGTCGATATTATCGATCGAATTGAGTGAGAGCGTCTGGTCATTGCCCAGCACGCAGTACTTCCATATGACTTCTCAGAGAGTTTGCAAAAAGTATAAGTAACTGTAATGCCGCGGCCGCGCCCTGTCTCTCTGTACTATAGTCGTCGTACTCGTACGAGACAAAGTAGTGCTAAGTAGCGAAGGATGCAAGTGAATTGGATACCTGCTATATGACTCGAAGGAAAACGCCGCCTATGGCTCCGAAGGGCCATGAGCTTGCTCGTTGTGAGTAAGTAAGGTCATTCCTAGGGGCTGTCGCTCCCAGCTTTCCCCTCTGCGCCCCCTCTCCGACCACCTTCTCCCCCACGGTCACGTCGGATCTCTTACTTTACTTGCTCAGTGGATAAACACTCGTCGTTGTCGTCTCAGCTCTCCAGAAGGTCTCTCATTGTCCACCGCCTGCGTCTAATTGTCCACCACCTCCCCCAGAATCGGAAAGCTCGCCTTGTTTTGCTCGACCCACGTGCCCATGTTCTCGAAGCCCACGCTAGGCTGGTTTGTCAACCCCCTCCTAGCGGTGGCCCCGCGTCCATTCGAGAAGGGGGCGATGCCCCATTCTTGATCTTGCCCCAAATTTTCCCGGTCGGTTCTTTCCAACGTGTGGGCACGCACGATGATGGCGGACAGAATTGCAGCGCGACCGGGTAACAGCAGAATACCAGGTCGATCCGAGTAATGGAATTCCAGCGTGACGCGCGCTTCTAATGGCACAGGCAGCTCCTTCAGCTGTTCAGGAGCCAGTGCCAAAGCTTCCAGAACCTGGGTCGGAGCAAAGTGGACAGCCCGCGAGACGAGGTTCTCCTTGCCGACCCAGCCGTGAAATGCGTCGGGGACACCGTCAGTCTCGTATGCCCGGTAGTGCGGCGCGGCAGACGTAATTTCGGGCGTCCGCCCGTAGTACGTCCGGCTCAGCTCGCGCATCTTCTCCATGCTTCCCTTGAACATCTCCATGACCTCCGCACGAAGAGGCTCAAAGTCCTCCGCCGTCTTCTTGTTCCGCTCAAACATCTTTTCCAAGCGTCTTGATCTGCCAGATCTGCTCTGCGTCGCGTCGTTTTCCACTTTAGCGCACCACTCAGAAAACGCCGCATCTTCGACTTGACGCACGTGAGAGTTCAGGCTGGTGGCGACCCTCACGGGCAGTGGTTCGTTTTCGTCGGCACGCGTCGTCGCCTTCGCCATGTACTGAGTCGGCTTCGCCATGTACTGAAAAAGCATCTCGGCGGCCTCGAGAAACTCTTTGGCGAAGGGATCCGTGTATGTGTCACTCAGCGAAGTCGCACCCTTCGCGAGTTGTTGCGCGAAGTCGTTGGTACGGGCCTTCCACGTCTGGGACGGCCTCCGCTGATTCTCGGGCCCGCGGAGCTTGTCCGCATCGACCCGAATCAGCTTTGTGAGCGGGTTCCGAAGCGCGATGCAGCGGAGCACGACTGTCTGGGCCCTGCCCTTGCGCACTGGCTCGGTCGCTTCGACTACGTCGTCGGGCTGCAGCGGCTGCACTCCTCCGCCGCGGAGGATCGTCACCCCATCAAACGGCGACAGGGCAAATTCTTTTTTGCAACGCGCCGCGATGTCTTTGACTACTACATCGGTCCGATATGTCTCTGAAAAAATCATAGTATCGCCCATCGTTTTCACCTCCAACTTGAGATCGGACGAATCAGAGTCGTTTTTTCCATCTTCATCACCCGAGCCTCTCGCTAGGAAGGCGGAGGTGGTCTGGACGAGGATCCCATCTGCACCCGCCTCCACATGTAATTCCCCATCTGTCTTTTCCTGCAGAAAGCTGGTCTGCGCCAAGGGCGCGGCTGCCACAGGAGCCACCCGACGAGCCGTCAAGAACGTCAGCGCGACTAGCTGCTTCCGCATTTCCTTGTTACCTTTGTTTATAGCAGGCTGCTTCTTTGGTTTCTTTTTGGCTCTTGCTACAGCTTTCTTTGCTACTTACTTACTTCCTCCGGGATCGAGCGCGGGTGGTCGGCGACGGTATTCGAAAATAATTTTATTTTACTTTAACTCTTCGCCTTTGCGTAGTTTGATTTTCTCAAATTGTCGGAAGGGCAACACCGGGGGAGTGCCTCTCATCGCTGTCTATTTCGGGGACGAGAACGCCAGTAGGGGGATTTCGGCCGATGTCGTAGTCAGCACACCCCAGCAGAGTGACCACAACAGAACAGACAAGAACTAGAACCGAGAGCCATACTATAAACCGACGGACTAATAGCGACACCGGCGTGCGACGTACAAACGCCACTGCCTCCATAGCATACGTTCCACGCAGTTCGACGTACCGATATCTGATTAGTGGAGGTTCAGCGTCAACCTGGCAAGACTTACTCGCAGAAATTTTGCAGTGGCGTTTCATGTGTTTGTGTCCCTCCGCATTGTTGCTTGTAGCTTCAGCTTGATTCTTCGCGTCGGCTACTTCTCTCCTCTTTCACTCAAGGCAGAGTTATTCTTGAGCGTTCCATTTTCGTTTGCCATCCTACTACCCACCAGATCAATGGCCAAGTAAGATGACGAAGCTGCTGCTCGAACTGCACGATCATGACCACGGGGGAGGGCATCAACCTCGTTTATCATGTCCATTTCCTACTCACCTGCAAATCTTCGTCATTCTCACGTCTTAAATTTTTGTCCAAAACCTTCCAAAATGGTGTTCAAGAATCAGAATCCATGCAAAATATGAATGTACACTGCAGCGCCAAAGGCTACTCTTCGTAAAAAATCAATTTAGACAGTAAATTCGTAAACAGCGCACTCGCGCGCGAATGCAGGGGCATATATCAGCAATAGCAAACGCAAAATCTTTATATAAAAAAGATATCTTTCGCGCCTTGGCCTTCGGCGTGGCAACTGCGTGCATTTGTATAAATGCGTTTGAGTTTTCATTTTTTTCCACAACTATAAAGCTCACGCGTTTGCGTCAAACTCCGTCGTCTCTTCTGCGCCATCGCAATCCGCCTCAACATTCTCGTCCTGCTTTGTCACTTCCTCCTCGCCACCACCAAAAATACCCCCCGCTGACCACATCACCGTTTTGAGCGCGTTCTTTCTGCAGGCTTCCGCAATCTTCTCTCGCAGGAAAGCCCGGAAGTGGTAGACCACGTAGCCCAAAAACGCCACCAGCAACAGTCTGCGGCGCTCGCGTGGGCGGTTTGCGGTCGCCAGCACGAAGCTCGCAAACAATGCCACCGCTGCGGCCAACTTCTTCTCTCTGTAGTTCACATGTTGGAGACGCTTCGTGATCTCGGCGGCCTGGAGACGCTTCGTGACTTCGTCCTGCTGTTTTTTGCACACGTCGCCCCAGACACGCACGGCAACTCGCTGCGACTCCCACTTCTCCTGTTCGTTCGTTATTTTGTTGGTATCCAGGACAAAGAAACGCTGAAGGTGCTGAGCGTGAGCGTGACGCTGGCTCCTAATGGTGTTAAGGATTAAATCCTAATGGAAGATGACGTGGGAATCTTTTTTATTTTCCCTAGCTATACTGTACCTAAGTAAGATCATTCATTTGAGTACCTGCACGAATGTCCGGTTGCTCTGCCATTTTTCCGAGAGGTACTTCTTCACCACGTCTGCTCTGCACTTCTCTTTGACCGAGCGGCAAAACGCCTCGATATCCAGTCTCTTCGCCATCAGTTTGCAGAACTGATCGTGCATCTTCCCGACTCGATTCTCGCGCGCGACGACGACGGCCGCGTAGCTCTGTACAACGGTCTGGGCCAACTGCGGGCTGTCGCGAAACATGCCCATCCAGCTCCTGCAGGTGGTCGAATGGAACATTTGTAGTCGTACCATGTGCCTTTCAACTGATCGCATTCATCCCAAAAATGATGTATGGCGACCACGACAAACTCAAACTTCACACAGAAACATACTTTCATCTTACATGTGGTGCTGCATGACAAAGACGTCCAACGTTGAGGTTATCGTTATTTTACCTAAACGTGGTGTCCGCGGCTGCCCTTTGCTCGCTGACGCAATGTTTTACGAACTTCTCGTGTGCCTCGTCGATCCCCGCGCCGGCGGACACGCTGCTCTTCTCGCGCGACACCAGGTAGTCCGCCGTTACGGAGTCGGTGGCTTGCGGCTGCTGGCCCTCTTCCTCCTCGTCGTCCACATCCAGCAGCTTGTTCTGCTCATTATACGGATGGCTAGCTGCATTAGGGTAGGCGACGGGCTGCACCATCAGATCCTCGGGTCGCAGCTTGTTCATTTCTCCAGGAGAAAAGGACGATCCAGGCGTCGTCGGATACAGATCCGGAGCGGCACTCGCCATTCGTGGTGAGCTTGCTGTACTTCTGTTCGAATCTATCTTCTGGCACTGCTGTGGTCCTGTGCTCTGCTACCGTCAGTTTTCAGTGTTGACTCATGACCAGTTCGGCTCGACCAAATCGGCGCGATAGTTCTGCCGATTCATACTCACGGGTCCTATCGGCACTGCGAGCGTTCCAGTTTCGTTCCTGTTCTTCCCAAAGGTAGTACACTAAGGCGAATCGAAAGCGAATTCCTGCTCCGCTTCGGTCCGGGGGCACTCAGCGTTGTTATATGTTTAATGTTTTGGATGCTAGTTGTATTTCTTCACATTCTTTTGTCCCTCAATCAATTTGTCGCTCTCGTCTCAGCCCTCGTCTCGTCGTCTCATCAAGCAATGAATGTTGTTCGTTGTTGTTGGAGGTGTTGTAGCCTCACGACCCTTACCCACGCCGGGCCAAAACATTCACATGTTGCACATGATCGATACAGAAAAGTCCGTTCTTCCGCCAGCTCGCAGTCGCACTGACTTGCCGTTCGTCGGCAAGCCTCGTCTAGTCAAAAGCAACTATGCCTCCACTTATCCACCCTAGCGTAATTCTCTGGCCCCATCGAATCAGTAGTCGACGATCCAAATGCGTGGTCTACCGATGAACATGTTTGCGGCGTTGATTTTCAGCGATAGGGCGCCGTCACAGTCGCGCACCCAGCTGCAGCCCCGCTCGTGGTGCCGGTGGCCAACACAATGGATGTTCGGGCGAACGGCCCGGATGAAGCCGTTCAACCGCCCCTCGAGGTTCCAACAGTGGGTAACCAAAATGTCCGCCTTCTCAAGCTTCTTGGGGCTGATGCTAGTTGGAGTTGGTCTCGATGGAGATTGTTGCCCTGTTGGAGTTGATGCTGAAACACTTGTTCTTGTTGTCCGCGCGGTGTCCTCATTCTCCGATCCCGGTCCTGCTACGCCGGCAGCTGTTCCTGTAGTTGTGCCTGTTCTTACTGTAGCACGGTTGCTGCTTCTAGTATCGTCGGTCCAATCTTTCGCCCATGCGGCCGGATCTTGGCCTGTTCGGTTGAAGCTTGTGCCGAGGTTGCAGGGTGCACCGTAGATCGTCAGAGGCTGTCGCTGTGGTATCGTCCCCCACGAATCGTGAAGGGCGAGTTTCAGATTCAATTTCTCGTAGGATAGCCAACTCAAGTTTAGCTGCCGCTGATCGAATATCCGTTTTCCCAGCTCGTCATTGTTCTCCGCGAGTATTGCATCATGATTTCCGGAGATCGCCACTGCTGCGCCCCACGACATTAGAACGTTCTGCCACCAGTGATCAACATGCGCGATCGTCTTCTGCTTGATTGCCGTCACAGCCTTGCTTTCTTTCGCGTCGCGCAGGCAGAAGAGCCGCGAATCGTAAAAGAAGTCCCCACAATGCAGCACAACGTCAATGTCGTGACCAGACGGAATTTCCGGGTGGAATCCATGCGTGTCTGAGACGATGCAGACGCGCAAACGCACGTGTGCTGGCTTCTTCTTGCCCAGAAAATGGACGGAGCGGAGACGGCGAGGGTAGGTCGGTGGTGGCCTCGGACCGCTCCGGTTCTTGGAATTCTTCTTGGGCGTGCCCGGGCCCCCAGCGTCCTCGATAGCAGCGTCCGTTCCTGGGTACTCGCCCGTTGGCGACGTTGTTTGGCCGAGGTAAAAAGTCAGCCAACGTCGCACCGCGTCTTCGGTACGAGCTCGCGTCGACGTCGCTTCATTCTCGTCGCGCGGCTCGTGGGCTCTTGAATCTCTCGAAGCGCCCGCCCCCGTTCCAGCGTGTAGCGCTCCGTGGAAGTCTAAATAGTCGACTTCGGTGCGACAAAAATTCGCAAACAGACAGCGCTGCAACCCGAACCACGCCGGGCGCAAAAAACGCAGATACGCACACACTCCGAAGGCCCGAATTAGGAAAGGCTGCACGCAGTCGTTCACACGATTGTCGAGCCTGGTGAAATGATGACCGGTGGTCGTCAGCGTCCGTGGTGAGGAAAATAGATGCTAATCCCGCCCATACCCATGATAGATCATTGCGAAATGCTGATCCTAAGTCATATCTTTATCCTGTTGTGCTACTTGTTCATTTGCTTTTGCATCGACATCGCATCGTCGTATCGAAAACAAGAAAAAAAAGGAAGAAATACGCGAACGGCAGTATGGAGTGCCAGAGATGGTAGAGGGGAAAGAAAAAAGGGTTGTAGGGCGTGAGCACGAGCAGGTGTAGCCACAACTTCGGCGACTTCACATCCGGAGGTCCCGCGGGGAATAAATCCAAGAGGTACGAAAGCCACGAACGAGGCCGCTTCATTTTAAAGTATCGTAGGTAGTTGTCCGGGCGGAGTAGTAGACACTCACGGACAGATATTGAGTGCGCGAGCAAAGGCAGACCATAAAAGCAACACGCGTGCCGACGAGGCCACCAACTAGCAGGAGACTCAGACCACGGATTAACAGCAGACGAGCTGTTATTCTTGTACACTATAATGAAGTGCCTGAAGCTCAAGCTGAAGAGGTTCTACCATAAAGAAGATGAAGATCGCAAACAAAGAGACCACGAAGCGGCCGAATGAACTTGAACACCGCGGCGAGCCTTCGACGAGCCCTCAGCTCGCTGGGCCGATCCTGCAGCGCGTGCCAGTGTAGCTCCAGCTCCAGGTAGGTAACTCTTCCTTGTTGGTCAGGTCAGGCTCAGAAGCAGCATCAGACTAGTGCTGTCATAAGATTAATTTATACGGGGTTGCTTGCTGCTTTTGCAGATTAGATGCAGTTGCAATATGATTTGTTGACTTCGGCAGGCCAGATACCGAACCGAATCTTGCTTCAAAAACCGGCGCAATCCATCCATTTCTTGGGGTGCGCCATGCATAGCATCCGTCGAACTTGATGTTATCTTGCACAATTGCAGGACTGGTAAGGTGGGGGTTTGAGTTTGTTTCTGTTTGTCGTCCTGTAAGTACTTAACAGTAGTAGTTCGAAGTCAAAAATACAACCATCAGCTCGTATTTGTGATGTTTCTCAACTAGGCATCCGTCACTGTTCTTTTGGTTTTAGATTCATTGATGTCTCTCATCTTTTTCGATTTCTACAGCTACTGCATCTCTCGTCCAATGCCGCGATCGCGAAGCAAGAAGAAGCATGACGCGTTTACGGGTGCGGTCCCCCGAGATGCTCCGCAAGGGCAAGCTTCGTCTTCGACACGTTTTCAAGGGGAATCTCAGGAAGACTTGAAACGTCCAGCGCACCGAAGTCAATGTGGTCCCAAGTAGGACCTTGCCCTTGCGCACCGGCGATTGCAATGCAATCGCCGATGCACGTGGCGGACCCCCATGCAGCATGGGTGTCCGCCCCGAGCATCTGCATCCATTCCTCACCGTATACAACTTGATCACTCACGAATGTTCCGCTCTGCACATCGACTGCTGGGTGCGGATGCAGCCCGGCAACGGCATTGTCGTGACGAGGTGGGTGATCCGGCCTCGATTTCTCCTCCTGAGCGCTTGTTCCGCTTGTGGGCGGGCCGCCGCTGACCCCCGCGGCGCCCGGTGAGAGAAACTGTTTCTGCTGCAGCCAACGACGTGCTTGATCGCACTGCTTCACCCACTCGTTCAGCTGCACTTGCATAATGCCCTCGTCTGCTTGTTCTGTGCCGCCAATGACGTGGTAGTTCTCACCCGCAGCTCGTCCTGTCCAGCAAGCGCCGCCTGCAGCTGCCTTCCGAGTCCGCTCCTGTGCCAACTTCCGCTGTTGCTTCGTGGTCGTCGCTGCTGTCGCTGTCGGCGTTCGCTCCTGCTGCTTCTTGTCAAATGGAAGCGCCTTGATGCAGTCGCCCGCGTCCGGCTCAGGAGCGTCGGCGTGATCCTGGTGTCCTCCCCAGATCCTCCTCACCGTGAAACTTTCCAGGGAGAATTTCAGGACGCGGGAGAAGACTGACCATACCGTTTCGCCCTGGAGATGCGGATCGGAGGCCTGCATTACGTCGCGCATGTATGCCACGTCGGTGGCTGTGAGCATGCGGAAACCGGCTTTGAAATTCAGCGTCACGAACACGGATTTCGGTTGCTGGTTCCCCGGCGCAGCCGCATCGGCCGGAGGGGGGATTCCCATTAGCAACATCACCAGCGAGAGGTTCCGTTGCGGCGTTGCTTTACTCATCTGCGAGCGGTACAGCATGGGTGACGTGCGCCACTCCCAGCCCGAGCGGTCCAGCAGCGGTTCAGAAGTGGGGGCGGGTTCTACTTTATTCCGTGTTCGTCGTCCCTTTGACAGCTTAGTCGATGGCTCTTCGTGCTCTTTTAGTTTTCCATTTCCACCTTCCTGCTCCTGCTGGGGAGGGGGACGAAACGCCGGAGACGGCGCCTCTACTGGTTCTTGTACTAGTGCTGCATTGCCGATGCTCGTTTTCTCAGCTGCAAACCAGTTGCCCATAGCGTTCTTCATGTTTTCGGGGCCGAAGGTCTCGTTCCAGTCAGCCGGTGTAGCCCGAATGATCGTATTGAACACTTGGCCTATGAAGGCGATTTTTTTTTCCGCAGGCGCATCCATATCGAAGGCAAATCCGTCACGTGCGAGCGACTGCAGTGTCGTGGGCGAAGATGCGAGAAAAAGTCCTGCTTCTGGTCCATCTTCGGCACGGACGACGTCTTGGCTGGGGCTACGGCTACGCTGACGTTCCATCCCAGCGACAGCGAAATCTTGATGTTCTTGACCGAGAAGCGCGAATGGCGGCGACGCTGTGCTGGAGGCAGACGGAGATTGGAGGAATCCGAACGAAGACCGGGGGGACGGACAACCAATATTGAACCCTCCTTCCTCGTCGTATTGTGCGGCAGGGCTCCTGTAAATACTAATACCTGACAAGGAATAAATCATCTTCATCAAGCATGAGCATCTTCATCTTTCTTCATCTCTCGGAAAAAGATGAGCATGCACATGCTTGCAGCAAATTAGTATGCACAAATGCTACTTCAGCTTAATCCAGTTCATCCAGCTCGACGAGCCCAGCGTACACAACTATACCATAGTATATTGATGGACTTGCTTGAGAGAATGAAGTGAATTTGACATAGGTAGCACCTGTGCTTCCCCAGGAGCCCTGCGTGTGCGACGCTCCGGTAGTCTCGGTATCTGTGCGCATTTCATTCTCTACCCCTAGACCCAGAATGTGGTCAGCAAGATGCAGGGGTCGAGGTGTCTCATCCACCAAGTCTGACGGCGACTGGAAGCCCACACCGACTGGCCTGCCATCTTCTGCTTCCCCGACGAATGGCAAGAGCTGCAAGGTATAGGTAGATGATGGTTGGAACGCCCGTAGGCCCGTGTCCGCGGTCGTCCTTGGAGTTGGTGTTGCGGCATGCGGATGAGCAGAGCGGTACGGCCTTCGACCGCCACGAAGAAAAAGCTCGGATGGAAGCCGAGGCCCGGGATTGCCTTGCGGATCGGGATCATGGTGCGGTCGCCGCTCTCGGTCTCGCTCTTCCGGCGCTGCTCCTCTACTGAGCACGTTTCCCGACGTCGAGAAAGAAAACCCCGGCGAGGACTCCGACTCGCTCGAAGGCACGGCTAATGGTAATACTGCTTCCACCGCCGGCGCAAAATATTCGTGGGCGTCGTGGGCCACGTGCCTATGGTGACTTGTTGGAGACTCCTGCGGCGACAGCGGCGGCGGGACCACTGGTCGGGTGGTCTGAAAGTACATTTCGGCCGTGATCATGGCTGGTTTATCGACTTCCCAGTCCCACTTCGGCGGTGCGGGTGCCACTATCTCTTCAATTTCTTTAGGTTGCACTTTGGCGGGTTCGCTCGGGTCGAGCAAGCCGAGTTCGATTTCAAAGTCGCTCACTTGCGTTCCCTGCTCCACCTGCAAGCTTTTGCTGTAGGGGTGAGCTGCGTGGGGATACGGCAGGACGTTGAGCTGATGCAGTGCCAGTGCATACACAACAAATGTGATGCGTGACGCGACCATTTTTCTCGTTCGTTGTGCTTCGTCGTGGATGAGTGGTGTTTCTCTTTCTGGTTGATTCGAAGACTACTGATGGATTCGGAAAGTGAATCTGTCTGATCATCAGATCTGGATTTGATTG
Source organism: Amoebophrya sp. AT5.2 (assembly GCA_005223375.1). Lineage (NCBI taxonomy): Eukaryota > Dinophyceae > Syndiniales > Amoebophryaceae > Amoebophrya > Amoebophrya sp. AT5.2. Next base: position 13,554 of record RXOD01004282.1, read on the forward strand.
ATATTGATATTCAAAATACTTAAATTGTTTCAAGACTGCTTCGGTTTGCACTTCGAAACAGCAACAAGCTCGAATAAAATGCTGGGAATCTAATCTAATCACTTGCCTTTGCTGAGATAGAGATTGCTGTAGCTCTGTGACCATGACGCAAACGACTCACTTTCTACATGCACGAGGTCGAAGATCCGAGCACGAAAGAAATTCAAGAATGTGCGTCCAGGAGATCCAGAGCGTGCAAATTATATTGAGACTTTTTTAGTTCTTCTTTTTCCAGAAAGTTGTTCGTGCCATCACGTTGGAACAAGTAGAAGGCCGGCAGGAGAGACGCGCGGCCATTGGCTGCGATGTTCCTTTGACGCGTGGTGGACAGGTCTTCATTTCTGTTCAGCTTTGATGTTTCTGATTTTGTCTCGGCAAAATACAGATTCCGTTGGTTGTTACAGCCAGTCAACACGCAGATTAAAATCTGGGAGACATATCCTTCAAAAGGTCCTCTTTTATGAGACGAGTGAATCCAAATCACTGACTAGACACCCTCTCTCCCCATTGGCACTGCGCCCTGGTCGTCTGCGAATTCCACGTATGCGCTCCCCTGGTTTCCGCCAGCGCTCGCGACTCCGAGCCCCTTTTGCCACTTCTCCACGCAGTAGTAGCCCAGGCCGCCGCTCAGCACCAGGAAGAAGGTCGCCGTCCAGTAGTACTCTGGAAAAATCAGGTAGCAGATCGCGTCCACGAAAAGCAGCCCCAAAACGAAGTAAAAGAAGTACTGGCGAACTACCATCTTCTGGTGCAACTGACGCGAGCTCTGCGAGAACTGGCCCGCGGTTGTGTTCAAAGTCGCGGACTTGTTGTCGAGGCCGCGGAGCTGCCCGTCCCTAAGCACCATATCCCGCATATTCTGCCGCATAGTGTCGGTGGTGGTCTGCACTTGTTGTCGCGTGTCCTCCAGGGAAATCATCTGTGGTGGCTGGTCAAGCCCGGTGACGGGTGTTGGTTGCGCGGGAGGCGGGGCACCAGGGCCACCCGACGCGCTGGAGGAGGACGAACCCGAGGGAGCGAAACTCATCCTGAACCTGAAGTCTGGTAGTGCTGCCTAGTTCGTGGCAAGGTATTGTTCTAGCGCGTCGAATGGGAAACGGAATGACCCGTGTAAGTAGTTCAATTATTCTGACACATCGGCAGGTAAAGTGCGTATACTATCATTGAATGCAGTACGGAGGAGGTCTAGGTGGTGTTATTCACATCCACCTACTTCTAGTCCTACGCATCAGGAGCAGGGCCAGGTGGCTTGCCACCAATTAGAAACCTGACGAGGCGTTGCGGATGAACGTGTGGGGGCCGGCATTCCATACCTCCGGCGAGCACAATGTCAATGACAATGGCCCATGCATTTTGTTCTTGACTTTAAGAACATCTACTTGAAGCAAGTCAATAGAGCAAAACTCTCAGCTTCTCCGCAGCTCTTCCTGGCTTTTGGTAGGTACTTCTGTTCGTACTCTATCTAGGCAGATGTCACAGTCACGTACTGCAATTATCGAGTTGAGAATCAAGAAGACCGATCAAGCGACAGCGTCAAGCTAAGAGCACCATGAGGATGAATTTTAGGAATACTTGGAACTACCACAGACCGGAACACACCGCTGTCAATGCAAATATCGCAGTTTCTTTTCAGAAATCGAAAAGGCTCAAATCGACCAGGCCACTTGCATCTCTGTGGAAACCGGTCGCATCATCGACCAGGGCTCGCTTTGTGTCCGAGTTAGCATCTTCATCGGTCTTCTTCGCAAAGGCCATCGAGTGAGTCAGCCTTGTTCTCGACTTCGCTCGGAGCGTCCGCGCACCGGCAAGCCACGTCGCGAAAGAGAACGTTTTCACATACGCCGTTCCCATCTGCACCAGGCGAGTCAGGGCCGCGCTGCTCGCGAAATACGCTGCGAGAAAGTCGTCCCTTCGGAGAAAGACCTGCGCTAGAAGCACCCACGGCTCCCCGATATAGGGATTGAGCTCTACTACGCGAAGCAACTTGTCGTGGCGCGTATTTTCGATCTCATCAGCTGGCGCGCCGGCGGCCCTCTTCGTCGCGATGTAGTCGATTCCTCCGATGGAATGGGCTTGCAATCCTCTTCCTCGCGCACCTATCCTAGAAGTGGTCGAAGCCGAGTCTAAATCTGAATCACGGTCATGATCATCTTCATTGCCCTGCAGCACCTCCCACAACAAGTCGCGCGCTTCCGTTTCTTGTTCCTCCGTTAGTTCAATGCCAACATCACAAAACCCGAAGACCGACGGAAGGCAATGCTTGTCTTCGCGCACGGCCATGGCCTCGTCGTCATTTGCACTTTCTCCCCCGTATCTGGCGAGATTTCCGTACTTTCGCAGCACATGTGCCATTCGCACCTGCGGATACAGATGCAACGGCGGCTTCGAGTTCCCCGGCCAGTCGCCGCTCAGCTCGTTGAAAGGTCGCAGCCACTCGCACCACCCGCAACGGCCATTCGCCTGATCCAGTGTGTCGGCCATCCCCATAATCAGCAGAGCAACCGCGTCCCGGGGCGTTAAAAGGTAGTAGTTAAAGGCTTTCGACCGTTTCATCCCAGTTCCAGAAGCGCCGTCGCGCGGCTCGTGCGAAAGAACGTAGCGCCAACGCCAGCCCGCCACATACCTGATGTGAGCGTCAAGAAAGCCACGTGTTCCTGCGGCGTGAATCTCCTCTACGAAGCTTTTGAAGTCCACCACGGAATACAGGTATATGAGCCGCTCGGCAGGCGTCCCAACGATGCTCGCAACAAATCTCCGCAGGCTTAGTTTTGTCGGTTCGAGCCGAGAATCCAGCACGTTGCGCGCGTCACGTTCTTCGTGGCAATGGAGGGAGACGTCCGGCACCAAGTCGTGGAGGGTGGGAGCCGATACTGCCGAGTGACCGACGCCAACATCATCATGGCTTCCTGTTGCACTTCGAGCTGCATTGGTACTTCTGGGGTCTCCCTCGGCGCGATCATCTTGCTCGGTACCAAATGTCGTCGGTTTCGCGAGGTCTGCGTCGCTCGCAAAGCACGAGTCCGGAGAGAAAGACGCCGCGCTAGGTGATGAGCCCAGAAACTCATTCTCCTCGCCGCCATTGGCTCTGTCCCCGAACACTGAGTCCAGCACGCCTTCCACGCCCTCCCCCAGGATCTTGTACTGGAATTGGCCTCCCGCGCCGTACACCGAATGCAATGCGCCTGCATTCGCGAGTGTCTGCGGCTGGCCCCAAAACTTCAGCGTCGAGTACGTACCCATCAGGTGTCGGCGCATCACGTCGCGGTTGTGCGCGAGGCCAGTGCCAGAGATCCGTTCAAGAAAGTACTTGACTCGCGGGGGAAGCTCCGCGAAATTCGTGCGCGCGACCTGGTTCAGGGGGGAATTGCCGTCTCCGAGCATTCTTTCCAGCATTGTTTCGCGGCGCCGCAGGCGATCGCTTTTCATTTTCCTGTGGCGCTGTGTTTTCCTGTGGCGCTGTGTGAGATCACTGCCGGAGTCAGACGCAGCGTAGAAGGCTTGGTTGGTGGACGCGGATGCCACTAAGCCGGTAGCTGAGCGAAACTGCTCGCCGGCGACCCACTCCGCGAAAACTAGATCGGGCTCGTCGGTCGGGGCGATGGTCTCTGATTGCATTTTCTCCGCGAATTTCCGCAGCCAAGATTCTTGCTCTTCAGTCAGAGAGGCTCTGTTCCTTCTGGCTGGAAACTGTTCTTCGTGATTATCCTTATCCCCACTTCCGCCCGCACCCATTTCGCGTAGCAATTCTTTTCGAAGCGCCTCGCTTTCCTCCGGTTGTGAGTGCAGCAGCTGTCGCGCAATCTCCGCATCGTCGCGATCCCGATCACTCCCAGTGCGCGACGAGACACCACGCGCCACTATGGAGGTCGATGAAGTCGCAGAGAAAATGCTCAGTCGCTCCTTGGCCCAAACCGGTTGGACGACTTCTTCCCCGGGCACCAATGATGACTCCCAGAGCAGCACTAAGGCGTCCAACACTTGAAACGCGGCGCTCGCCTTAGTAACGTCAGTGAACCTCGTCGTGAACCTGCTGCTAGTACTGCGAACGTCTACGGCATTCTCCGCAATCCTGCCCAGACTTCGCGACTGCGGAATCACGCCGACGTGCTTCTCCAGGGAAAAAGCGTGGAGGAGCTGCGCCGGGGAGCAGGACAGGGCGTCCGCCAGAGTTATCACCAACGGATCGCGAACCGGTGAGAGAAAGTGCCCCAGGTCTTCGTTCGCAAAAAGCTGGGAGAAGCCAACGAACGCCTGCTTGCCGTACCTCGCCTGAACGTGGGCGAGAAAATCTCGGTCCAGAGCAACTTCGTTCTGCCCGGGGGAGTAGACGGAAAACTTGTTCTGGATCACAGATGGCCGCAAAACCGGGTGGGGTCGACTTCTTTGTTCTTGCGCCGCGTAGCAGGACGTGCTTTTTTCGCGGCGCGGCGCGACACCTGCGCTTTCCTTCTGCTTTTCGATTTCTTCCTCGGCAGACAAAAACCGCTCGAGGTGCTCCAGCTCCGCGAACCCGAAATTCGAGACGCCGACGGAGCGCGCCATCCCCCGCTCCACGACCAGCTCCTGTAACCCGCGCCAAGCGCTCTCCAGCGCCGCCGGGTCGCCGTATGGGTACCGGTGCAGCAACACAAGGTCGAAGTAGTTCGTTCCCAGAATCTTTAGCTGCCTTCGAATCTCGTAGAAGACCGTGTGGAAGGACGAGAAGTGCGAGATTTTCGTCGTGATGTAGAGCTCAGCTCGCGCAATTCCGCTCCGCCCGATCGCCTTGCGCAGGCAGCGCAGGTTCCCATAAGACTCCGCGGTGTCCAGGTGCCGCACGTGCGCGTGGTGCAGCGCGGCGTAGACAGCCTCCTCACATGCCGTGCCATTTAGACGCCACGTTCCAAATCCGATGCGCGGGGGAACGAGCGAATCGGGATTGGCGGCATGTCCTGGGGTTGTCCCTGTATTTGATGAGTTTGTCATCGTCTTGTCCGCCGACGTCATCGGCCTTTTTGACGGCAACGCGTGCTCGGCACGAGATCGAGTTGTGCTCCCGCCAACTACCTCGAGCTCAAGAATGTTCCTGTCCCCCTCGCTGCCTTTGAGTCGCGGAAGCAGATGCTCATCCACGAGTTCTTGCAGGCCTGCGAAAATCGTTTGCTCCACCTGCGCAAAGATTTGCTTCGTTTCGTCGGCGTCGGCTCCGTCGGTAAGGGAAAGCAGCATCTGGATCACGAGATCAACATCGCGCAACAGGTCGCCAAGCGCGGCGATTTCCAGCTGCCCCAGCGTCAGGAGGTTCAACCCGTATCGAGCGGCGCGCAAGGCCCCGCGAAGCCGCTCGGCATCCGTAGCGCACGAAGGCGATGGCTTGGCAGTGGTGAGGACCGAGCTTGCGTTTGCGGTGGCCACGGTCAGGGAGCGACCTTGTCCTTGTCCTTGATGTTCCGCTTCCGTTGACGAGGAAGTCTCCTCGCTGAGGCTGGGGCTTTGCAACGACTGCTGGCGGCGACCGGTGGCGACGTTGGACTGGTGCACTTTGCAAATGCCAAACGCGCCATGAATGGCGAACACCGCAGCCTCGCCGAGCGGCAGCCTGAGTCCCGACGCGACGTCGATGGCAGATTGCGTGGTAGGCGTTGCACCACCGTTGCCAGCGGATGAGCGGTCTGACGCAGCGCCATCTTCCGGGGATGGTTCTGCAGCTTGCGCCTCCCTATAGCCGGAACTGGACGAGGAGACTGTCGCGGCAACGAAAAGCAAGTACAAGGTCAAAAACGACGACCATAAAGAAGAAACCCCCATTGGGCGCGGCGCCCGTAGCACCTATAGTACTGATTTATACGATTGATCGTTATTTTGTTGACCACTGCAGCTGCCATTCCATGATTTTTAAATTTGATCGGCTTCGGCGGCACCGAATATCGTGCAGGCCTTTCCAATTCCAGCGCAACCGCATCCGCAAGTAGGGCCCTACTACGCACCTAGGACATGAGATTCAGCGAGATCATTCAGGTTCAGCACCATAGTGACTCACTCTTTCATCATCTGCGTCGGAATTTCTTGAGCGCCTCAGAAACAAAGAGCATGTTGAGCAAGAAGGTCACCGTCACATGATCCGCGAATAGAATCCACGTCTCGCGGCCGAAGAATTCAATGCTGCAGGTGGAGGTGTCGCCCTCTTCTTGTTCTGTCACCGCCGATGTGTTAATGTCAGCCTCCTGTATTCACTCGATGGCCACAGGCACAAAGGGCGCCAGGTGAGCTCACCAAAGCTCGGAGTTTATTTGATGAATGGGGTCCGAGCCGGACGAAGAACTACCCGATGCCAATGAGTACATATGTACGACCTGGTACAGCCACTCGATGTAGATGTCGATGTGCCTGACACAAGAAGTGGCGCGATGCACGACACACAACAAGAAGTAAAATGACAATGAAAAGATTCAAAAGTGTTGGATTAGGATTTGTCTTGGACTTAGATGGAGTTCGGGAACGGGATTGATCGATGCCTAGCAACCGGACAGAATCGAATCAATGAAGCGGAAAACCAAAGAAGCAAATGTGCACCAGCAACTCATCAAGGAGAAGGAACTTCAACTTTTTATCCTACTGCAATGTGAATACGGATACTTACGCAATTGTGTTGCCTTCCTATCCGGTCTTCTCTTCGGGGAAAAACCTACTTCCGGGTAAAAATGAGCTGCGTCGAGGTCGACATCAACATATTCATATACAAATCAGTGTAGTTGTAGGATACAGAAAGTGGACCAAACCACGCCCCAGCCAAATGCTATTTTTAGAACCGAAATACATTCTTGATGAAATTCTCCTGTCCCTGTAGTCTTGTCATCCTCAGTAGAGCCACATGCTGGCGTCGGTGGTGATGGTGCGGCAGTCGTCGACACAAGGAAGTGTGAGTGTGTCTTCGTCGTGCGGAAAACAAGGGAAGAAATGAGTCCCGGCGACGGCCCAGTAAGACCTACAAATATTCTAGGTCGTCTGAGACCGATTCCAAAGGTTGAAGTCCCTCCCTAGAATGCCACGATGAAGTGGCTTTCATCGCCTTCCGGCACAGTGTATTCGACGATGCGGCCATCTGGGAGGGTGGCCCGCCCCTTGTCCCCAGGTTTCATGTCCGGCTCTCGCTTCACGGAAATCCGCTTCACCCGACTGGCCCGCTGCGAAGCGCGCTTCGCCTTCGAGACCTGGAAGAAAGTGCGAGCATGTCTGTCTCTGTGCATGTGCTGCTGGCGCAATAAAATTGAATCAGCGAACACTTTCGGCGCGATTGATTGAAACATCCTGTCGATCGATGCAAGCAAAGCCCCATCAAGATGAACATGAAGCGAAGTTGTTTTTTTTATTTATACCGGTCTGTCGAGGTATGGCTGGTCACCATTCCATTGCATCTCCCAGAAGCTGGGGAGGGTGGCCGGCGGATCCTCCTTTTCCGCTTCCTTGTCCTTCATGACATGTCGTATCGAGGCAGATACGCAATCCGACGTCGCGTGGTTGACCTGTCGGTCGTGTAAGAAAGTGAGTTCTTCAACATCGCTAAATCTATTCGGTTACCTGGAAGAAGTTGATGTAGCTGCCGGCGAAGATGCATGGATGGTGTCCTACATTGATTGGGATTCGGATTGCTTCCTTCACCTTGAGCCGCGAATATCAAATTCGTAATCGTACCTCGAACACGATGACGGTGCCCTTTTTCCACGTGGACACCATGCTGGACGGCGGCACTTCGTTCGCTTCAAGAGGATCCCCCTCGATTTCCTGGATTTCGACGTAGATGCCGTCGCTCTCCAGGGTGTACTCGCCGCGGAAACCGAAGTTCTTCCCCTGCACCTGCGCGTAGATTTTTCCCGGGTTCCCGAAGACGTTCGTTGTGATGTAGCTCATGGTGAAGCATTGCCGGTTGTTCGAGCCGCAGAAGCGGAACACAACAGGCACACCAATGGCATCGTCCTTCACGACCCAGATCCCATACAGGTACGACAGGTTTCCCACAATGGACTCAACGTTGCCCATTCTCGCGATGCTCCTCGAAGATTCGTATAATTTTCAAGTCATCGATCGCGTATGAGTTTGTTACTTTTCGTCTGAACCTCCTTAGATGGGCAACTTTTTTTTAAGCCTCGGGCTGGCGTCAGCCCGCAGGCGGTCCGTTCAGACACACGTCTTCTTGAAAGAGAAAGCCCCAGCCTCTAGTACATGTTTGTACATGGATGATGCAGTTGATTGATCGAAGATCACCATCATCGGATCTAAATAAAGTATTAAGAAACTAAGGCTAGTAAGCCGACCTCCCCCCGTACGGCGACGGTATAAAAATGATTTCTAGTAGTTGTAAATGTACATCAGCTGTGCACGACGACGACGAGGCTCGACCAATCCCAGTCCCTTCCTGTGGAAGTTCCAAACTCCTGTGATGTGGCAAGAATAATAAATGGCACTGAGTGGCTAATGTTCACCGAACATGCGGCGGAACAGTTACGGGGTCGGGCTCGGGCGGCGCCGACCTTAGTACGGATGTAGGGTCATTAACGATCGAAGGCCATGCATTACGAAATCATACCGATGACGTTCCCAATGCCAATCCCATCTTCGCTGACCGTTTTTTTACGCCGTGCACGCCCCCTTTAAACCATGGATCGACTTTCCCCCGCAGGTCGTCCCTGAGACTGCTGTCACCGTTGCCCTCAAAGAAACTTGCCCGTCCCGACGGTCGAGATCCTCTGACGAAGAAAATGAAGATGAAACTTTTTATCACACACGAACCGACAGCATCGAAAGGCGCCAACACGCGGCGCATGCAAAGCACTACAGCACGCACTAGTACAGCACGCCTGAATTCCGTTCCATGCGCAAAGTAGATTCGAATCAATTTCTGATCCGCGTAGATTTTTGGTCGATTCTACTTTTCCCGTTGGGGAAGCTGCATTTCCATTTCCGTTCATCAACATGGGAGGAAGATGGTCAACCTAAACCACAGGAAAGCAGAATCTTCATCTTCCAAAAGCTGTAGGACATTCATTAGGATTGACGTGGGCCAAAGCTAAGCTTGTAAATTGGTTGTAGGCAATCGCAATGTGGAGTTGGAGTCGGTCGGAGACGGAGTGTGTTGAGTGAGTTTAGATTTAGGACTACTTCTTCTTCCCAGAAGTTACGAAAGAAGCAAGTAGTAGAACCTCATCGGTGGAGGAATTTAAGTAGAGTACGTTTGATGTGAAGGTGCAATAGCAGCGTCAGCAGCCGATTTTGGCTGATCATGTGCGCAAACAACTACAGCCACTCTTGAATATCAATTGTATTACAAATACATCTCGATCCTATCTTCTGCGAACACAAACCTTCTGCCCACGGATCGCTGCCTTCCCATTTCTTTATGCTGAACTCAATGCCTTGGTCACACTGTTAGCCGCTGCCTGCTAAAGCTGCAGGTCGGCGAAAAGTCCTGTTTAGAGTCCGGGCAGCACAGCTGCCAAGACGAGAGAGAGCCGCATGGCGACTGATCGATAGCAGAAGCAGGCGAACCCCTGCGACTGCGAGAAGACCTAACGCAAGATCAAGAGCGGAGCCCGCGATCGAGCGGAAAGCTATATAATTTTACGACTTCCATGTATCTGAGGGAAAGCGTTCGTCTCGCTGCCGAGCGAGAGTGATTGAAGTAAGATCTAATCTGTTTCGTTCCGTTCGAACGTGGTAGCGGGTGGGTCCTCGCCAACTGCCGGCCGCAAATAGCGGTTTCGCGGCAGCACATGTGGACTGACACCCAGAAGTCCTCACTTTAAACTCCTGGTAGAAAAGAAAGAACTGGTCCTCATCACTGCTTGCAACACTTGCAAGCGAAAAGCCCTTTTTTAGTTCGATTTTCGCTGGGAGGAACTGCTGCTCGAGCCGCCAGTCTGCGACGCGTACGGGCCGGATCGAGTCGTGTTCAGGGAAGCGGAGCGCTCGGCAGCGCGGTAGCGCGGGATCGGGATCAAGGTGTCCGACGCAACCTTGTAGACGTAGAGCTCCCCACTTTCATCGACCCTCACCGTTTTCTGTTCGTCCAAAAACTTGCGGCTCAGTCCGTCGGCACCGAGCCACGCACTTTCGAACCCGTTTAAGGAGTTCATCGAACACTCCACGAAATCGCAAATCGTCTGGAGGTTCATCACGGCGACGCCTTTCTTGATCACGCACTGCGAGTACTGGGGGTTCTGGAAGTAGTCCACCATGCCGCGCATCGCTAAGGCCGCGTCCGAAAGTTGCTTCTTCGAGGGCGGGACCACTTTGTACTGGTCCGGCGGCAGCTCCCCCATAAGGGTAGCTTTTTGATGACATTGTAAGCGGTTTAAGATAAACCGCGGTCCATTTTTGGAGATGCTCACGTCTTGATTTTCCAATAGCTCCGCGGCGGTCGTGAACGCTTTGTACTTGTCATACGACAGCGAGCGCGGCAAAGTCGGCCCGGCGTAGATTCCGTGACCGTGCTTGTTGCCCTTTTCGATGATGTTGCGGCACTCCAAGACCTGGCCGGCGCCGGTGATCGGCGCTTCGTTCGCCAGGTTTTCCATCATCTCCATGACATCATTCGCGGAAATGATTTTGGTTTCCGCGATGTCGGGGAGAGCGTCGTTGGCCGCAATCATCACGTCGTTGTTGTCAGGCGTTCCCTGCGAGCCGCTGGCCTCGACGTGCTGCGAGTTACCCATATCGTCCATCTGCTTGATCGGGGAGAAACCCGTCGAGAGACGCGATTTCTCGGTTGATTCGGAAACGGGTAGGAGCGGAGTCGAGTGCTGCGACGATCTGCTAACTTCGCCGTGGTAAATGTTACGGCGATGACGTCGAGCTTGCTTACGCAAAATATCTTCAATCCTGGGAGTTGAACTTTTGGGAGAGATTTTTCCAGAAGACTGAATTAATTCCCACGAATTGATGTATTGAGCAACGCTCATCCTAAGCCCAAACTAAGCATGTTTGAATTAAGCCCAAATGCAGTGTCTCGCAAATTTTTAAGCGAGAAAGATTGCAAGTTTAGAAACTTATACAACACTGCACACTAGAAAGATCGACCGGGAAACAACTTGAAGGAGAGGCGCGCGCAGAGGTCGATCCTGAGTTCAGCACATTCTTCACATTTCAAAAGGCGCGGCCTCATCCATGAAAGAAAATTGCAGATCCGTTTCCACAAAATTGAATTGAGTTGTCATTTCAGAGATTGAATTTAAGGAAGCCAGAAGAAACGACGGGCAATTGTTGCCGCGTCGACGTTGATC
>RXOD01004283.1:0-24844 GCA_005223375.1 Amoebophrya sp. AT5.2
GATTCTCGTGCGGCGTCCAGCGGCAGAAGAACATGCTGCCCGGTCGACATGTCCTCCGCCACCCTCACTTATTGCTGATTTTTTTAAGTTTTGCGGAATTAAGTCGCAAAGCTCGTCATAATTACATCGCGGACGTCTGGGCGGATGGATATGAGGATGAAGATGTAGATGATGTTGAACTTGAAGATGATGTTGATGGCGCCGGACAGGAGGGTGGCTTCGACCCACCTCCTGGAGTTGGGGATGGGGAGATCGATGACGCGGTTGTTGAAGATGAGGGCCGGGACGCAGACGAAGTCGAAGGAGCGCAATCGCAACTGACACTGAGTAAAGGCCCATATACCGGATATAAAAAAAGAGTTGACGACGTAGTTGAGTCGCCAGCAAGACAACAACGCCGACAAAGGATGAAGAGCGCTGAACTCTCCTCGTCTTCGTCCAGCTCTTCATCAAGCGAATCAGATAACCGACGAGGACGTGGACGAAATAGGGTACTATACACTTCCACTTACTTATTTTAGTTTCATTCTGGTTCTTGAAGCAATTCATCGCAAAAACTTTGTAACACCAGAACCTCTTCTATGGTGATCCGCCCTCGCCGCGTCTCCAGAACGCGCTTGAGGATGCGTTGCATTTGGACGCAGACGAAAGACGGGAGGAAGTTCACGAGCAGCTCGTCGACCGGCTGCCGTCGAAATTGCTTTCCACACGACCAGCGTCGAAGGAAGCGCAAACTTCATCAGGAACGACGACCCAATCTTTCCGACCCCAGCTGCAGGCGCAAGCACCCCCTGCTGCATCAAACCGTGAAGAGGACCGGCAGAGCGCGCCCCGCGCGCCCTCTCGTACCTCCGTCGACGATCGCGACAGACGGAGACTTGCTGATATTCGACAAAGGCGCTTGTCAAGGGGACATCTCGCCTCTGGGGCGGAGCTCTCCGCATCCGTCACCACCGTGGATGCAAGCTCGGTTTCAGTGATGCAGCTCGAAGCAGCGCCTTCCATCAATGCGAATGTCGTAAGTCCTCCAAGGCGCAAATCGCTTCCAGTGGCGCCGGCGACTTCGGCCGGGGCAGCGATGCCTGCGGTGCCCGTGTCGTCCGGCGGTGGTGAGTCGCCTACGAGAATGGGCAATCGCATGACGCCGTCGAAGCGGCGCGCTGCTGCTATCGCGGCCTCTGCCTCTGCCACCAAGGGGGGCGATTAGAGGAGCGACCGCTCGAAAAACGCCGCATCTTCTGGAGCCATCTGAAGGTGCTTGCACTACGGAAAAAAATTGATGAAGCACTGGCACCGAAATGAATAGTCACGAAGCGTCGAACCTCAACCTCCGCATCCACTCCGTCGGGAGTAACGGACACTTCCTGTTGCTGCTTCTAATGAATTGCGCGTTATCTTCCACCTCATGTCGATTCGGTGCTTTTCATTTTTTGCGACTCAGTACAGTCACTGCGTCGTGTGTGTCTGTGTTGAACTACGAACACGAAAGTGTCCGTGACCGAGACAAAGTAGAACCCCCCAGAGAATCGACAAGGTCTACCTCATTTTCGAACCGCGGCAAGAAGCCATCACTGGCAAACAGACCAGCTTTTTCATTTCAAACTCCAATTGCAACTCGAGGACAAGATTGATATCAAAGAAACACAGCGCACAGCCTACTTACGGTTACGATCACCATCACTCATCAGCTCTAGACTTCTACTTTATCCTCCAAATAAACAAGGATAAGGAAATATAGAATCATGCTTTCCACCGACTTTCGCATTCGCGCTGCGCAGGAGCGCATGCGGCTTCTCTCTGCGCTCGACACTTCTTTGGGCGCGCGCATGGACCGGTTTTCGCTGAACGCGTTCGAGATCTGCGTCCTCAAGTTCCTCAAGCTTCCCGGAATCGAGAAGGGGATTCTCCGGATCGTGTTTGCCTTCATGGACCACTGCCACACGGGTAGCGCGATTGTCGGCGCTCCGCTGCCAGCTTTCGACGTCCGCTTCCAGAAAAAGTTTCTACCGGCCATCGACCGCCGTTCTTTCGTCTTCCTGCGCGTGCTCTCCACGACCGCCTCCTTCGCCGGTATGCACGAGAGCGTTGCTTTTCAGGATTACGTGCATGTGGACACGATGTTCGTCGAGCTGCGAGCGTTACTGGCGCAGAACGGCGTGCTCCTTCCAGAAGAGCGACCAGACGAGCGGTACCGGGGGGACGGCTACCCATTCCGGATCGTGGTATTTTCTCCTGGTCCGTCTGCAGGACCAGGAGGCGGGACAACTGGCGCGGGGAGCCGCACGGCTGTGGAGGTTGGCAGAGCACCGTTAGAGCCATCCGTGGTGATCGTTCCACCCATCCCAGGGCTGCCGATAAAATACGACACCACGCTTGAGCGGTTGGTCCGCGGCCTGGAGAAGATGTTGGGAAACGGGAATCCTGCCCGAAAAAGCAGTAACACAAGCCGCATCGACCTCCAGTCCGGGGCAGCGGAGCTGTATGGCCTGCCGCACGGAACGTGCGTCCTAAACCTGCAGCTGAATCAAAACTTGCCAAAGGTAGAGTGCGGGGTCTGTAAGTTGCGATGCCGCCGCGTAGAGGTCATGTACGACCTAGCAGCAGGGACTGGCGTAGCAGCGTCCACATCGTCGGCCTCGACCGCGAGATCGGCGGGCACCACTGAAAGCAGCATGACGCTGTTCCAAGAGCGCATTCAGGACGGTTTGATCCTGTACCGCTTGCACGGCAAGTATCAGTGTGGGAGGTGCTGGCAGAAAACACTGGGTATTAAGGCGGCAGGCTTGCTGAAGCAGAGACAGCACGAGAAGGAGCAGGCTGCGGCAGCCGCCAGCGCTAGTACCGAGCGTCAGAAGAGTCATCATGCACATACTGGAACGAAAGATGCTCCACCCGATGGGGTCGGGCAGGATACTGAAACGTCGTCGAAATCGAATACGACATCACCACCCGCGGCATCCAGGCGGTGATGCTTCTGTTGTTTATTTCGACGACGTTGCAGTATGAGTATCCTATAGAACCATCACCATCTAAGCGCCGGAACAACTACAACTATGCATAAACTGAGTGCTCTGGCTCAGGCAACATGATCGTTGTAGTCAGCGTTCTTCCTCATACATGGAAGGCCTACTGGCTCGACGAGGACGTCCCGAAAAATAACGCTGCTGTGAAGTAGTGCTGACGGCTCAGAAAGACAAAGGCTGCGCTCTCCGTTGTTCGCTCCTGAGCGAGACGACCACCATTCGACTTTCAACATCATTGACGCACTACATACTTGCTTTACTTTTTTGCCACACAAGAATGAATCATGAGAGAAAATCGGCTTCAAGCACGATGCACGGCAGCGCTTCCACCTTTCACAAGATCCACCACCAGCAACTTTCTCTGGAATTTGATCTTGCTGTTGGATCGTTCCTTCGAAATTGAATCTTGTTCTTCGGCTCGCTCTCCTCGCTGCTTGTTCAAGTTGAAATTCTTTTTTTCATCTATGATGAGGAGCACAAGGACAAGGACATGCACAAGATCAAGAAGATCTAGATCTTACCACGGCAATGCACGTATCTCAGAGGAGGTGGAGTTCATGTTCATCTACCTCTGCCTCTAGTTAGTAACAAACCGTTATTTTGCTTTTGTTAACCGCTCACCCTTCGCTGTGAAACTGAATTAATGCCGAAAAAAAACAGCAAGTCGCGCCGTTTGTTGTGCAGCTAATGCGGCCCACTGGGGTACGCAGTGTGTAGATCGTGTGTGGTGTTTTAGATCGACGTGTGTAGATCGTGTGTGAGAAGCATTGAAGGCCGTGGCCGACGTTTTCATTCTGCACTCTCTCGACCGCGGGCGCAACTGCCAGTCAGCATCATAATCAATCATCTTCAACTTCAAGAACTCGCTACTCGCTTCCCATATTTCCGCTCGCTCCGAATTCCGAAAACAAAGACGCAGACATTTCATTTCGGACCCGCTCAGCTGCAGGAGGTGGTCGAGCGTCACACGCTTCCGGGGAACCCGCGCCGCGTCCAGGTCGTGTGCGTAGGCGTACAGAACTCGCCGAGGGTGGTGAACATGGTGGCCGACTGGGTGGCGAAGGAAGCAAACAGGATCAAGATGAACCAAGACGAACAACGAAACGAGAAACCGGCCCACTCCATGCCGCTGATCGATCCCGAAGCGCACTTCGAGAATGGAGGGAGTGTCACGCCGTGGAGTCGGCCGCTGGACGCAGCCGAACGCGCCGAGTTGCGTCGTTTTCTCGAGTACGCGGAGTACGACGAATTGCCCAGAGACGACGCGAGCAGTAGGAGAGAGATCAGCTTCATTGAAATCGGCACGAGCAACTACAACACTATATCGCAGGCGGTTTTTCCCATGCCCGACGGTACCTGGTCGGATTGCAGCAGCCGAAACCGGAAGCACTACGGCTACCGCTTCCCGTGGATGTGGGACCACAACCGCGCCACCGGTCTGGCGATCGACGTGATTCCTTGGGTGCTCGACGAACTTCCTGCCCACGCTAACCTTCTGAAGCACAGTTTGGCTTTGAGCGGGCCAGGGTGCGAGGGGGAGACTCAGCGGTGGCACGAGCTCGGAGTAGCGGAGCGCACACAGCTGCAGGATGCGGCTTCAGAAATAGTTTGTGCTCGTCGTCGTGGCCGCCATGGAGATAACATTCGGCCACTGCCTTCCCCCCGCCACATAATTTCTCGAGGGACCTACAAGAATACTCGGAGCGGTACATCCGCCGACGATTGTGGCGTGGTTTTCTGCTCTTCCCCCTCGACAAAACGCCAACGCAAAAACACCGATGACAGTACAGGCGGCAGTAGCACCGCGTCCACTGCAACTGCCAGCCCATGCTCATTCGTATCGTCCGTGCTGTCCGAAGATGACAGCGGCCGTGCTGGAAACGATGTCGGCGATGCTCCAGAAGATCAGCGGAAGTTCCGCGAAGATCACGACGTCGACAACGTGCGTGGCGTGCTCTCTTCGGTAGTTGGGCGCCCTGCTACAGTTTACTACGTAGAAAAAGCCCGCATCGACGCACTGATGCGGTCCCACACAACTGGCGAGAAATGCGAGCTCCACGGCAAGGAGTCGTGTTGGGCATGCTGGAAGACTGGCGAGTTGGCTTGCGCGTGTGCGTCGGTGAACCAGCGGCCGTCGTACTTCATTGGCCGGCTCCGCCGGCTCGGCATGGAGTCTATCGAGTCGCAGAAGGAAACCCGGTCGGTGACGTACACCGAAGTGATGCTCGCGCACGGTATCCTACGACCGGAGTTGCTACATCTCGACTGCGAGGGCTTGGATTTCGCAATCGTGCGCGGCATGCTCGAGTTTGTGTACCGGTTCGGGCCGGCTGCACGGCCGAAGCAACTCGTGTTCGAGGCCACCTCTGGCAGGAAGTATGTGGCGGAAGTGACACCGCTGATTCGGGCACTACTCCAAGTTGGCTATCTCTTGGAAAGCGATCCGTTCTACGAAGGGGACGACGAAATCGACAGCGAAAGCGAGACCATGGTGAGGAACATTAGTTTGGTTCTCAGTAACGAGGTCCGCCCTCGGAGGGACGTTGTAACCTCACGCCGATCAGTTGACGGAGAGGGGGAAAATGATGCGGCTGAATGCTTTGGCGATGTGGCTGCCGCCGGCCGACGATCGTGATACCAGCAACGCAAACCAGTGGGGCCCGCGCTGCCTGTGCTGCCTCAAGGCGGGGAAGTACAGCGAAATCGACGGCGCCCTGAAAAAATACATGTATTGGGATACCGCGCACGCGCAAAGAAAAGAGTGCAATCGGTGGCACATCGACGAGGCCACGCATGACCCCACGGCGGCGAAGGAAGCGGGGCTCGAGTACATGCCGTCGAGCGTTTTAAAACTCCGAGCGAACGTGCTGGAGGGTTACCTACAGACGGGGGTAGGTGGCGAGTCGTTACGACACGCGGCGGATTCGACACTCCATCCCTTCTTTCATTCTACGGGGCCGGCAAAGTTAGAGCGGAACGCGAAGCGACGGAGCGCGTTCTTGACATCCAGACCGATTTGGCGAAGTTAGTATCCTCCCGGACTTTTTCCTCCATCCGGAACGCGGACCCGAAGATCCCGGGCGACGTCGAGGATTTTGGCGGGGAATCGGAACAAAAGAAGAGGGAGAAGGAGGAGCGCTACGCCCGGATGATCATCTTTCGCCTGCACGAATACGATCCGGAGAACCACTACGATATTCATCAAATTGCCATGTGATACTGTTACTGAACTTGGACGAGAAGATCGACACGCGAGACGTCTGCAACAAAACTTATCGCTCGAAACCCTCTGGCGCCGCTTTGCGTGGAGGCAGAATCGTCCTGGCGCTGGTCAGCTGGATGCTGTGTGTCGCGTGCTGTTCCTCGATCTGAGTAGAGCGGAAGTTCCAGTGTAAATGCTTGATCAGATGAAAGCTCTTGTGCAGTAGTTACATACTCCTGTCGTGCTGCCTTTCAATTCCCTGTCGACGTCGAGACAGGATCGTTGGCGTGGTCTTTGAGCGTGAAATTTTGCATCATGTGTGCTGGATAAAAGTCCCTATGCGCGCACTCGTTGGACGCATCGGGAATTGTCGTTTCTATCCATCAGGTTCAGGCCAAGCGGGTAGTTACAGCAACAGCAGCGCCAGTGCGCACAAACAGAAACACTCCTCGCTTTCGAATCGGTTTTGTTTTCCGTTACCTACGTAACAATGCAGGGCTTGCTGGGCTCACGCTCAGCCAAAGGCTCAGCTCGCGCTTCGTACAGTCCCCCGGCCGAAACCGAATGGGAGTGGGATCTGTTCCGCCTCGCCGAGGGACTCGAGGTGGATTGGACAAATCCACGTTCCGAGGGCGAGGGCCTCTCGCAGCTAACGAGCTATAACCTCCGTGTGTATCTGCTGTCCAGCCAAGCTACACTATCATACGGGAACTTGAGCGGAATTTCGGGATCCGGATCCGGAAGTGCGTCCTCTATTTCGTACCCTGATCTGCGCGGGCGAATGAGCGTTTCTGCTAGTTTGCCCGGCGGTGGCTGTGGGGGGGGCAACTCCGAAGCTAGAGCGAACAAAGGCCCTCACACCAACGCTGACTCGCCAGTGCGGCCAAAAAAAGGCCAACATCAAGAACTCGAGGCTGCTGCCTCATCTTCTTCGCCCCCGACATCTGGTCATCCGATCGAAGAGTCTGAGGGGTTGGATTTCCGCGAGCATATCGTCCCGGGCCGCGCAAGCTCGTCCACGACATCCTCTGGCTCTGTAGAGGAAGCGGATGCTGATGCAGTACCTGATAATCTGGGTCAACTGATGAGTCCGTCAACCCTCGAAGCGTATCGGCAAAGTGGCGCTCCTCCAACTGCGCAAAGCACTAGCAGTGCCGGAGCTGGTGCTGTATCAGTCAGCCCAGATGGTCCTCGAGGAGCAGGGAGATCAAACGAAAACAGCCCTCGGCGACCATCCTCGGGGCCTGGTCGAGCTAGTACTCAAACTGCAGCCAGCGCGTCCTCGCACAAACCGGCACCACCTCCGCCTCCGGAAGTAGGTGCATCTTCATCTTCAAGCTCGTTTTCGGTTGGTGGAAGCGTTTCGTTCGCCCGGCTGCCGTACCGCCGCAAGATAGCAGAGGTTCGCCGATTTTACCACGACTTGGTGTGGCTCTGGGAGCAGCTCTCGTCGCGCAATCCGCACTGGATCATGCCCGCACTCCCGGGGAAATCGCTCGTTTCCACTTTCACTGACGAGCGAAAATTGCTGGCAAGGGCGCAATGGTACACAGACGCGATGAACCAGTTATGCGAAGATCACTTCGCCACCCAGCTCCGGTCCAGCCGCCTCTTCTTCGAGTTTCTGGCAGTGCCGAGCATCGCGGTCGTGCAAAGAAAATTCCAGTTGAAAATGAAATTGCGGCCACCTCCTCCTCCACCCACGCGTGCTCCTGGGACGAACGCGGGGGCGGGCTCGGGCAAGAGGGCCGTGATAAGCACAACGAGTGATCTCGACGTAACCTCCGAAGACAGTGGAGGGGCCGCAAATGCGGCACTCGACGAGCTTGACAATCTCCACCTATTGGTGAGTGCAGGCAGACCGGATGATGGCAAGAACGGGAGAAATGACGACGCGGAAAACAGTAAAGGCTCCGTCAAGCCGCGATCTTCATCACCTTTTGCTTCCGCATCGCAAGGCGACGGCGCTGTTGAGAATCCGCTAAGCACCGCCAGTCGCAATAACGACCTCGGGCGGCTTCTGCGCGAGCACCATAGCAAGTCTCTGGTTCCCTTCAACAAGCTCCAGTCTTCCTTCAAGTCTGCCTTCACGAAGTTTCACTCGTTCGTGCAGGACGTCTCCCAGACCGCCACTTCCTCAGCACAGCGAAACACGGCTGCAGGGCACTACGTCGATTCCGCAACCCGGCTTTGGTACGAGGAGTCCGTGCAGTCACGGTTTGCGATCGAGACGCAGTACCTCGCAGATCTGCTGAAGAAGGTGCAAAGGATGCTCGCCCACATGCGCGTCGCGTATTCGCGCTTGTTGGAGTGGCGTGAGGCGGTGAGCGAATTCGCGGTCCTCGGCGAGACGCGCGCGCCGATTTCCCAAGTCGTACTCGCGGGAAGCGGCAGGTATTTGCGCGAGGCGGAGGTGCACGTGTTGTACCCGTTGGAACGGCTGTCGCGATCGATCTTGAACGCGCAGGAAGTTTTGCGACGCCGCAGCAGCCGGGTGGACGTGGTGCTGGAGGGAAGCACGGTTCTGGAATTGAAAAAACGAAAGAGATTGGAGGCGATACAGGCTGCGCAAGAAACGGCGAACGCTGCGGGAGGTGTGGGAGTCAGGCCAGGGAGCAGCAGATCGGCCGGAGGATTTTTCAGCAGTCTGCGGGGGAAAACGAAGCCAAAATTCGACGACGGGACACAAACTCCGACAGTGAGTGCAAATAGCACAGGAGCTGCCGGCAGCGAAGTGTCCTCCGCGAGTCGTGCCTCGTCTCATCATCAGCCAGCAGGTGTCGACATGACAGCGACTAGCAATGCTCAGATCGACTTCGACGCAGCACTATCCTCGTCGCACCGGACGACTGGGGCTGCGACTGCAGACGGGGACGGCGAGGCGACCAGCTCGTCTAGCGAGGATGAGGAAAAAGTGCGGGCCAGACCCGGATCTGGAGGAGCGTCTTCCTCAAGGACCTCATCTCTGCAGCCGCGACACTCAGGAACACAGACTGGACATCAGAGCAACAAGGATAAAAATGATGAAGCCGAAAAAGAAATACTCGCATGGACGCGTGCGATTGAGGTTAGCAAACAAGAGACCGCAGTGCTTGATGATTTACTTGAACAAGAAATGGCTACCTTTCAGTCTTGGGCGCAGGCCACACTACAGCCCGCTGTCGCGAATTTCGAGAAATCTGTCCTCGCCCTGGGGAAGGCAATTGCATCTGCTGGCAATTCTGCAGGAGGTGCGTCATTCTGACCACTCGCGCTACAAGCTGAACAGGCAGGAGCGCAAGTAAGATTGATAGGTGACGCCGCATTTCTTGCAGTTGAAATTTTGTCGTGAATGTCATAGTGTTGTAGCGCGGCAAAAAAAAGGCTTTGCTACTCGGACAGTTTTCAAATGTTCGTTTTAAACTGATCATGAGCGCTGTCACTATCGTGCACGAGAGGGATAAGTACATAGAGTCAGAGTTGTGTGCTCGTGGAGTGCGTTGTCGTAGCCGCGAAGTCGCAGAAGCGAGTCGCTCATTTTTTAGTACAAAGAGCGACTTGGACTTGGACTTCGATTTTACAAGAAGAGTGAAGGAGCTGTGAACGAGAAGTTTTCTGTCGTGGTCGACTTACTTTGAGTTTCGTCGAGCGTTGGCGGTCTGGCAGGTGATATTCGTGGCTGGACGACCACGACTTGACGCACGGTAAAAAGTGCCGCACGTGCGCCGGTGCCGGGAGCATGATGCGGTATCTGTTTCTTTATTTGCAACGGTAAACGACATTCGATCGCGACAGCCGCTATCATAATCTTCAGTGATCATTTTTACGGCACCGATCAGTACGAACGAGCGTTGAGAAGCTGAAGTTCAATTCGGCCCGAAATGGCGTCTACTTCGGAGGACCTCTTCCAGGTCGGCTGGGTCGTGAATGCGCCCAAGAAAAAGTCTTCGAAGTCCAATCTCCATTACGGCGGGAGCAAGGGCAAACCGACGTACGGAAAGGGTTCCTCCGCCCTGCTGATCCAATCCGACGACAATTTCAACCACATTTTCTCCGATAGCGCCATCGTTTCCAATCTGGACCACCAGGCCAACGCAGCCTCCTCATCGTCCCATTACCTGTTCTATCCCGAACAAAGCGGAAGTGGCGACTACAACGACCTGCAGGAGAACGACCAGCCGGCCGGCGAAGAGGAGCTGCTGCGCACCTTCTGTTCCAAGGCGCAGGCGGACGCCAACCTGCGGATGCAGCGGGAGGAGACTTTCGACCGGCTCTCCTGCCCGAAGAACGTGGCCACGGCCGGCCGCATCGCGCAGTCCGTTTTGAGTGACCAAAGCTACAAGCACTTGTTCTACAAGCACGCCGAGTTCGGCCTGGACGAGGAAAAACCCGCTCCCACGCGCCAGGAGCAGGGGACGCGCGACGACGCTCTAGCGCGGCCGCGTCTGCGCCACAAGATGTCTGCGGACGAGAAAACACAGCTGGAGAAGTTCACGAACCAGGTGGCGTTCGGCCGGTCGGTTCCGGTCCTGGAGCCGCTGAAGGATCCGTGGTTGGGTGGCGGTGGCGCGTTCGGAACGAGGCCCGGGAAGGTGGGCGCAAGTGGGGGGAGCATGCACATGCTCCAGCAACAGAAACCGATGTTTTACACAGCAAATGGCAGGAGCCTGGGCACGTCTTTAGATCCGTCGTTCGCGGATGCTGCAACTGCCGACGGGAAGCAACTGCCGGCCGTGCAGGGGGAGGGGGCAAAAACCGGTGGTCCGTGTATGTTGTACTACGGTGAACAACAGGTCGAAACCCGATGGGACCGGCTCTCCAAGCCCCGATCGCGCGCGGAGAAGTTCCAATTTCCGGTCTTTGTCGGAGCAACCACGAAGGACGACATGGCTCTTCTGGAGCACGGTGCTGGTGGTGCTGTAAGCGACGAGGATGAGCCTGGGGCGAAGCAAACCAAGCGCAGTGCTTCAAAACCGTCGTACACAAACCGGCGTCCGTCGTTGCCGCGCAATCAGCTTCTGGCGAAAGTGCCGACGGAGCTGCGTGACGCGGTCTCGAAGTTGGTCGACCACAAGGGTAAGATCGAGCCGACTTCGTTGAGCCTGAGCGCGTTGGCGGGTGTCGCTCCCCAAATAAGTAGCCACGGGCAGCAGCAGGCGAGTTCTGCCGTGGCACCATCTCATCCAAACGCAAAGAAAGGTGTGCAACAGCAGGGCGCGAATCTGCTGAAAATAAATAGCAAAAAGAACCAAAGGAAGTACGACGAGGACAGCAGCATTTCCATGTCCACCACGGTTGGAGAGCCCGACGACAGTCACAGCTTCTCCGTTTCCTTACAGCAGAACAAAGAGGATTCCTCTGCAGAAGTTTCGTCTTGGGAACACTGCCTGAAGTCGGTAGCGCACCTGGAACAGCGTAGCCGCAGCAAGCGCATCCCACTGCAGACGATCGCGCCGGCTGGTGTTGACGCGATTGGCCACTCTCCGTATGCGGATCCGGTTAGCAAAAAGCACGGGAACAGCTCGGCAACTGCAGCTGGAGGCATCACTGCACTCCGAGGATCACGTGCACACCAGCTGCTGGACACCGCGACCGCGTCTCGCGTCGAGGAGCTCCTGTACCTCCTCATCCTTGTTACCAATAAAACCGGCAACAACCAAATCCTCAAGCAGCGGCTCCAGCACCTGCTACTGGACGACGTTTCGCCGCTTTGGAAGAAGATCGGGCGGCGGTACCCCCTGAAGCTCCAGGATGGCGGAGACGGCGCTGCCACGACGCAGCAGGCCTTGGTCGCGTCGTTTGCGAAGCACTGTCCGTTCCTCTACGAGCAGCTGGCTAAGATGGCGGAAAGAAGCCTTGGACGGGCGCCGTTGACGGCTGAAACGGTGCTGGCGGTGCGGGACAACCTGCTGAAGAAGGAATTCGTGCAAACGGCCATTGCAGGCGACGAAACAGCTGCGCAAATGAAGCCGGCGGGAGGGCGGGGTGCGGCAGGGACTGCTAGCCGCACGAGTACGAAATCGCGATCGGCATCTGCGTCCGCCGCGGCTCCTCCGGCCGCAGGTGTGCCTGTTCTGTCGACGCTGCAGTCGTTCGGCTCGTTTGGCGGTGCTGACACTGGTGACGAAGCGGGTGAGGATCCGTTCGCGGAGATATCGAGCGTTTTCGTGCAGGAGTGGGGTGAGGTGCAAGAACGCGCGAAGAAGGAGCAAAAGATTGAGAAAGAGAAAAAGGAACAAGCGAATACGAAAAAGTTGGTGCAGCCAACACCGAAAGTCGTGGCGGTGGAGGAAACGGACCCGTTGGGTTTATGTTAAGGTCGGAGATGCTCCTCGAGATGGTGCGGAGCGCTGGATAACCATTCGTGTCAGGATTAGCGTTATGGCGGCGAGAGTCGTTGTCAACAGGCGCTTTGGGCCGGGGCTGTCAACAGTGGGACTGTATGATGTTGATGCGTCAACAAGTTGAAGCTTGACCTTGATCTTCTCCTTCTACTGGGACCACCTAGTATGGGTGGCCACCGTTAATAACGACCTACTTTCAACATCTAAACCTAAAGTTTAGAATGCTATCAATCGGTATCCCGCCTCGTCGATAATGAACGCTGGAAGGGCTCGTTCTGTCTCCACGTCTAAAAAAACCAACGTGACTACTATCTGACCTGAGCTAGGTGTTCGAAGTTGTATCAATTGTCTATTACCCCCGAGTTGTTCACTTACACTTATTCTTGATCATCTTGCCTACAGCGACATCTAGTTTTTTTTCTTGTCACCTTTGCAATCCTGACTGTTCCTGTTGAGGCCTCTCTCCGACGAGACTTCAGAATTGATTCATTGGAAAGAATGCGGAGGGCTTGTCCTTGCGTAATGCTTCAGAACTAAGGAACTTTGTTGAAGTTGATCGATGGAATTAAAAAAAAAAGTTGTTGAGAATTCAGGGAAACAAAGGAGCGAGCAGTCGAAACTTGCTTGACGGAGTCTGGAGCAGGATCGGGGAGGGGGCATCCTCAGGTGCAGCAAGCCGGCGAAGGCGATCTCCGAAGCGGTTGCGGTACGACTACGAGCGTCCTCTGTATTTTTCGTGAATAAGTATAACTACCGCCAAATAAAATGGTCGTGGAAAGAGGGAGAGTCGGAGCCCCCGGCGTCGCAAATTGGGATTGGCAATTTTTTTCTCGTATAATTTGAGGTCAATGTTGAAAGAAAAAGAATCAATAGGTCAGTACGTGCAGCACGTCCACGTGGTCGTTCAGGTTCACTTTCCTTCGCGCCATTTTTAAGAGTCCGAAATAGATGAAAGTAGGACGGCACTTGCTTTAGATTTTGCAGCCCTCGAGAAAAGTCACAATGGCCTTTAGCTGCTTCCTTGTTTTGTTTAATACAGCGTGCGTCCTGACTCAAAAATCTTCAGCGACTGCGATACGAAATTAAAGTATCAATTTTTACAGCCACCAGAATGCGATGGATATGTTTTGAGAAGTCGAAGATCCGGTTCCGGTCACCACGGTCAGCGTGCTTTTCTATTGAAATCAATGTAACTCCATCACCATCACCAACTTTGGTGTAGAAAAAGCAGCTGAACTTCAGAACGGCACGCCAAGAAGCATGGGTACGGAGGGCACTTCTCTGCTCTCTGCGCAGGAGCGTGGCGGCGACCTCGAGCAGGGCCTTCTGAGCGATCATGCTGGGGACAATGAGGACCGCTACAGCGGGTTTCTGGGTTATCTCCTCGCGCGGATTCAGGGCCAGCCCACGCTGGAGGAGCAGGAGATGGCGCGCGAAATCAAGTGCCTCGTCGGCGTGCCCTTCGACGCCGAAAACTCACGGCACGTCGCGGATCTAAAGCAGTTCTGGGAGTTCATATATCCGATTCCGGCGGGGGCGGCGAGTGACAGGGGCATAACGCCTTCAAGTACATCAACTACATCAAATTCAACAAAGCAGATTGAATTTCCCAGCGACCGGAGGTGGAAGGAGATCGGCTTTCAGTCCGCCACCCCGGCGACGGACTTTCGCGGAGGCGGCATCTTGTCGCTGTACTGCATGATGTACCTCGCTGAAAAGTATCCCGCGGAAACGCGGCAGATGATCGCGGAGAGCCAGAAAGACGCCTCGTGTTACCCGTTCGCCTGCGCGTGCATCAACGTGACGGTGCAGCTGATCTTCTACCTGAACCTGCAGACGCCCGAAATGCGCTACCAGGGCACGATCGAGCCCGCGCCCGTGAAAACGAAAAAAACGGTGATGCACGTGCTTTCAGAAAGCCACTACCAGGCACGAGACGCCTTCGGCGAGCTGTTCTCAAACAGCGTAATGAAGCTTCACGGTACTGAAGAGTAGTTCGATCAGGATTGAGGTTGGCGTTGGTTCATAAATCCAGAGGCACCAGCCGACTCGCTGCCTGTTTCACCGCGGCCATTCCTTATGCATCCACCTCCAGTCGTGCCGCCCATGATCGATAAAGAAGTTCCTGATATAAAGTATTCACTTTTGTGTCGATCGAAATGTAGTTGCTGCTCATCAAATCAAATCAATAAACCAAAACACCACACCAGCAATATGGATGGACATGTCTGTCGCGCGGCCGAATGGCGTTACCATGCTGAATTTCGGAGAGGCGCTCGAGAAAAACCTGCGTGCGCTAAAGAGAACTTGCCAGGGCGCATCGGCACTCGACCGACTGGAAGACTTTGCGCAGATAATGGGCGTTGACCCGGACACATGGTCAACGAGTATTGCTACCTGCTACAGTGATTGTTGCACGGCGGCAAGCGAAGCCATGGCAGGCGCAATCCTTCGCGTGATGACCTACACACATGGCTTGCCTTACGAAAGCAGAAGACCGCCAGGCTTTTGAAGCTATTGTGTATAGCTCAAGAAATATCCAGAGAGACCAAGGAAGCCCGCGGCGGGCTCCGGCTGCTCCTGGTCACGTCTACTGCCGCCGAGGGGGCAAGAACAAAAACCCTTGTTTAATGAAAGGGAATCCGTTTTTCTGCTGCCGAGATCCACATCTGTGTGTTACACTTACACGTCGAAAAATTTTCTACAGCTCCCGTTTTTCTCAGAACAGAATTCGGTGTGTCTGTGTCGCTCAGGATCAGCATTCTGATGTGGACTGAATCGGTAGTAATAAATCTTCAATGAATACATTGAATGTACTAGTCAGGAGATGCCGTGAGTTTGTCGTCGTGCTGTCAACACACGTACATCACGAGGCAAGCACATATTACAATCGCTCACAGGACCTTCAATTCACTTGTTTTCCCACACCGCTTTTCATTTTTTTTATAGGAAATAGTTCGAAAAAACATTTTATTCTAAGCGACGAAGTTTGATCAATTCGAGAATCTGACGACACTGATAATTTTGAAAATCAAGCAATAGTTTACGTACTTTCACTTTCTTAAATCTGGGGTAGCAGATGCCCCCATATCGGTCGTGAACAGCGCCATGTCCTCGTCTTCCCTTTTCGACATCAAGGAGCTTCGGCTGGTGGACGGCACGCCGAAATGCTTTGACCACTACAGGGGCGACGTTCTCCTCATCACCAATTCCGCTACTGCCTGAGGTCGGACAGGCGCAGCGATGCGCCTGCTCGACGAGCTTCACGAGAAGTACTATGGCAACCGCTTTTCCATGATGTCCGCGCGCTCGTGGGCATCATCAAGCGAAGACGTTGCTGCTGAACAACACGCGACACACGCTGATACGCCGGAGGTCGTCGTGGACGGCGGGAAAATGATACGGCACTCATCTACTTGCGCGTCGAAGACCACGATCGACATCACGCCTTCCCCTCCAAAGTGCCGCGGACAACCAACTGGGGCCAACGACGTTGGAACAACACACGAGACACTGTCTACTCCTTTCATCCTGCCCCATACTCGTCCAAGACTGCGAATATTGAGCTTCCCATGTGGCCAGTTCGGGATGCAGGAGCCGTTGGACAACGAAGGCCTGGCGAAAATGAAGGCGGCGCGGAGCATCAAATACGACATTTTCGAGAAATGCAAAGTGAATGGAAGCGAAACGCACCCGCTCTTCCAGAAACTCAAGGCCGCCAAACGTGGATTCTTCGGGACGAAATCCATCAAGTGGAACTGGAGTACTACCCAATTATACGCATATAGAGTGTAGTGTGTTTTTCCTTCAACCGTCCGCTGCAACTTATTCTCTATCACGTCCGAAATCAACGCTGATGGAGTTCTCTTTGTTTCACACGATATCCACGTTTGTCTCCCTTGGGTACCGTACGTTATTCATTCACACGACAGCGATGTTTCTCGTCGGGACGGATGGAACGGTTCTCCAGCGGTTCGGGCCCTGGGATAGCCAAGATGCGGTGCGCGCTTCGATCGCGAAAATATTCGAGGACGACGGAGAGCTCAAAGATGCAGGGCAGAAATAGAGTACCGTGATCTCGACCACCAGGAGGCGAACAACGCCTGAGAGGGGGGGGAACACCACAAGAACAGAGGACCCAACAGAACCAATGCGTCAACAGTGAAGCCCGAATAAGAGAAATTGAAATGATCCACATCGATATTATAGAAGCGCGCAACTGCACAATGAATGAGATGACGCAAAAGTCGTGATTGTAGCACGTGCGGCGCCGTTTTGAGGCGACGGCGTGTTGCATGATTTCCTTCACCTTCTTCTATTTTTTTATCCTAAAGAAGGCGCGTAAGATGCGTACGGACCACGAAGCGCCGTGACCGCAATCCCAAGCGATTCATCGCAACATACTGGTACTGCTGTACGATCGTGACCCAGGTATCGCACGTATGAAGATTTTGTTTTGAAATTTATCAGCTCATCATCTTTTTCTTCATTCAATCAGCAAGTGCTGCAGATGTGCTTTTCGATTTCTTTCCGATAAATTCGACTCGTGGGTCTCGGTCGACACTCCGTTGGCGCTCCGCGTCTCCCGCTTTTTTGGCATCTCTGCCTAATGATCGAGGCGGGGCAGAGTCACATATTTACCGCAATCTGAACAAGCTCAGTACTCTTGCGATTGTGTGCCTGCTTGCGCAGCGTTCTCGCGCGCCGATGAGGGTAAAAACCGGCTTCTCGAGAATGTGAAATGAAATGAAGAAACTTTAGTATTTGTACTCCCAACGGCAACATGTTAACCTTGCGCGAGTTGAGGGCGCTATAGCCGCCGTAAGTGGTAAGGCTGCGCAACCCGCGCGCCCTACTTCGGTTTGGAAAAATAAATCGCGGCAATTCTCCGTGTTCCCTTGAGTGTCAGAGGCAGGTACTCCCGGCGTTGGTCGGAGATGAATTTCGTGGCTGGTGGTTTTGCCTGGCGAGATAAGACTGAAAATTCATCAGGCTTGCGAAAGCGGTACTATAGTACATGTTCCGAAAGACAAAAATCACAGGATTCGCCGGATGCTGCGCTGAGCTTTCATTTCACAGGACAACTTCTTTGAAATCTTTTCTCCACGGGAATATTGCCCTTCATCTATGCAGCGTCTCAAGGCGCCTCCGTTTTGGCAGACAGCACCCTTCGTGACGTGCTCGTCGATCAATCTGGGAGCTCGCTCTCTGACTTCTTCATCATGCTAGAGTCGTGATTCTCTGTTCCAGGAGAAGAGTATAGAAATAGAAAGCACTTTTACTTTATAAATATAAAAGTGTTTTTTGGAAAAATTGCCTATGCCCTTTCATCTCGTCCGTTTTTTTTTTCCATCAGGCAGCCAGAGCTTCCGTGACTACTTCTAGTGCCTTCGATTCCGAATACGACTACCTAGCTACCACCTCCTCACGACTGAGCGACATCGGCATCGTATCACCCTTCGTAAGCACGGGACCAAGATGGCGAAGATTATTTCCGTGAGGGCTCGCGAGATCTTCGACAGCCGGGGCAACCCGACGGTGGAGGTGGACCTCGCGACCACGAATGGGCTCTTTCGCGCGGCAGTTCCTTCTGGGGCGTCCACCGGGATTTACGAGGCCCTCGAGCTCCGCGACAAAGACCCCGCCCGGCTGAACGGCAAGGGCGTCCTCAAGGCCGTCGAGAACGTGAACGACATCATCGGCCCGAAACTGGTCGGCATGGACCCGACGGCGCAAGCAGAAATCGACAAAAAAATGGTGGAGGACCTGGACGGGACCAGCAACGAGTGGGGCTGGAGCAAGAGCAAGCTCGGTAAGTACTTCATCTGCGTTAGCTTGTTCCGCCTCTAACGTTTTCCTCCTTTTTTGCAGCAGGAGTGCTTCTGCTCCTCCTTCTGCTTTCGCCCTCTGCGGTCCTATCGTCCCCGTCCGCAGCTCTAGCAACAGGAAGTTGGTGAACTCTTGCCCCACGCTCGAGCTCGTGTCGTTCAAGCTCTCCACCACCCCTGCCAAAAAAATGGTGGAGGACCTGGACGGGACCAGCAACGAGTGGGGCTGGAGCAAGAGCAAGCTCGGTACCCAAGCGTTCTGTCATGATTCTGGACTGGCGCAAGTTGCCCTTCTTCTGTAGATCCCTCTGATCGATACCACCACGGTCACCTAAGTCCCCTCTTTGTTTTACTTGTTTCCGCACAACTCTCACAAATATAAATAACCCCATGCATTCATTCTCACCGCAAACCCCCCGTGCAGGTGCCAACTCGATCTTGGCGGTTTCGATGGCGGTGTGCCGAGCCGGTGCCGCCGCATTACAGATGCCGCTCTACAAGCACATTGCAGGTCTCGCGCGCATCGAGACGGACTCATTCTTGATGCCTGTCCCCTCATTCAACGTCATCAACGGAGGCTCACACGCTGGCAACAAGTACTTTACACGAAGTTGTTGCTGTTCCCGTCACTACGTTTTGTGGTAACGATACCGCGTTGATGCTGGTAGCGCTACAACAGATGAAAAGTTTTCAATCATTCAATGTTGCATGAATATGTATCAACATTCATCCGCTGGTGGAACAAAATCAAATGCTAATAAAACGCCCCGCGCTACGGCTACAGGCTTGCCTGCCAGGAGTTCATGATTTTGCCGGTCGGCGCGAGCAGTTTTCGGGAGGCCATGCAGATCGGGGCGGAGGTGTACGCTTCATTGAAAAAGTGCATCACGAAGAAATACGGCCAGGACGCTGTCAATGTTGGGGACGAGGGCGGCTTTGCCCCTAACGTGCAGTCCAATGAGGACGCCCTCGATGTCTTGATGGAAGCCATCGAAGCGTCGGGACACAAGGACAAGGTACTATACTTTTTTACTCTTCTGTTTGTATGACACTACTTGCTTCGCTCGTTCCGTTCGGTTCTCGTTCTTTTTTTCAGCCTCATCTCGGCGCATCTTTGTTCCTCGATTCTGATTACTCATGCACACCAGGTGAAGCTCGGCACCGACGTGGCTGCGTCTGAGTTCTTCCAGGACGGCAAGTACAATCTCGGGTGGAAGAACCCGGAGGCGGACGATTCCCAGAAGAAGACGTCGGCGGAGATGATTTCGTACTACAAGGCGGAGTGGATCGACAAGTACCCCTTCGTGTCCATTGAGGACCCCTTCGACCAGGACGACTGGGACGCGTACACCCAGTTCACCGCGGCCGTTGGTACTACCGTCATTTTCATGATTTCCAAATTATCTTACTTCTCTCGAGTTTCAATCTTTATGTTCATTCGTTTTCGTTCACCTCGCAATTAGCATTTGGCTTGAGTCACCAGAGAGATCCGAATTTCTTGTACGGAGATGGAACACTTGTGTTATTTCCTGTGCGTGTCATTTATTCAGGGTAGAGAAGTGAGTCGTGAAATAGTTTTTTCACCAGCCAAGTCTCTGTCGCTGCAAGTAGAAGAACAACGAACAAACTTCTGTCATCGGCTGGCCGCGACGGTCATCATGTATGACGATTGGTTTTAGATTTTTGTCCCCCATTTTCATCTTCTGACATCAGGCAAGGAGCAGCAGATTGTGGGTGACGATCTTCTCGTGACCAACCCGAAGCGCGTCCAGAAGGCAATTGACTGTTCGGCGTGCAACGCCTTGCTGCTGAAGGTGAACCAGATTGGTTCGATTACAGAGGCCATTGAGGCCGCCCAGATGGCGAAGGAGCGCGGGTGGGGTGTGATGGTCTCCCACCGGAGTGGAGAGACCGAGGACGTCTTCATCGCGGACTTGGTGGTCGGTCTCCGAACGGGTCAGATCAAGACGGGCGCGCCGTGCCGCTCCGAGCGCCTGGCGAAATATAACCAGCTGCTGCGCATCGAAGAGGAACTGGGCGGAAAGGCGGTGTACGCGGGTGAGAAATTCAGAAACTTCGACAAGAAGAACTGAGTGAGATCTTCCTCGTATGCCATTCTTATTCTTTGACGGGGACATAATAGCGGAGGTACAACTTCTCTGAACAGAAAGCAGAGATTTGATCTGCCTGGTACTAGCACGAGGTCGTGGTAGCTAGTCGATTTTGATTACGACGTCGACGTGTGCGTATCAGAGGGTAGGATTATCATGTCGCTAGAACTTCTTGCGGAAATGTTCGAGATTAACGTTACCAGAAAGAGAGTACTACCTACGCCTGAATCTATCACTTATGGCGCATGTCGCGAGCTACTTCGACGCGGAAGCACCAGACGACCCAACATTTACAGAAGGAGCGACACCAAAAGCGACATGCATATGTTCATGTTCTGCGGATGAAACAGCCACTGGCGCACGAACACTATCTTCCGGCGCACTCGTGGTCCTGTCGGGATATGACCGGTAGGACGCGCCGCGTGCACCAGCCGCAGTGCGACCATGCAGCTGGAGGCTGATTATTTCATACAGCATCATGTATGATCATCATCTACAACGAACTTCGGCATTGCCTTTTATCACAGCGACACCTTGCCCTGAAATCTCTGAGCATCATCTTGCTAGGAGGCAAGATCACTATTATTATCATAGGCTCGTGAAGAGCCGGAAAAACTTTTTCAACGGCAAGCTCAGGAGGCCTGGCAGCCGGACGATGGCGACAATAGGCGATCATGGGTCTATGTCTATCCATCGAATTGCCAGGAGGAGTGCGGGTGCTGGTGCTGCGAATCGCCTGAAGATGTACTCTCTTCATCTCACTCCCCAGAAACTGCGTCGCGATGGCGCGACCAGCGCAGGCACTGAAAAACTGGACTTTTCTTGGAGATGAACAGCTTCGTCTTTCCACGTACTGCCAGGAGAGTCAGAAACTAACACACAAGCCGCGGATTTCGGACATCTTCTTGGACGATACACGACTCGTGGTGGGTGCTTGCGTCGGAGTGGTTTTCGTGCCGTGCGACTTCTATGAGACACTTGCGAGCGTCGAAGATGGATCACCAGATTTAAAAAGAAATAAATTAATTGTTTGGTTGCGCCTGGTCACGATCTATAATGTAGGATGGGAAGGAGCCTTTAGGCAGAGTGACAGGAGGGCAAAGGGAAAGGAAAACATTCGCGTGAGAACCAAGAGACAAAATCAGCTGCTGACAATGCTTTATCAAGGAGCGTCCGTGTCCGCCGCATCGATACACAACAACCTGCATTAATCGAAAGAAAATCTTGCTGCGGCACAATTAATAGTGCAGCTTGTGTTTTTGATCTCGCACGGTGGGGTCGCGGTTGTACAGGTACACGTAAGAACTACACTAGAATGTACTGTACTGCCTAGTAAAGAAAGTTGATAAATAGTTCGGACTCTAGTACGATCTCCATGTGTGTATAGAACTGCTGCTTCTATAATTCGTCTATACTGTTACTGTTACTTGCGTCTGCCCAGTGCCCACATTACGCCGTTGACCACATCAGTTTCATCCTAATAAACCGCGTCGAGAAATTGCAAAACATGGAGATCCGCACGCATTCTTTGATGCGCCTCGAGGACCTTGGGTTTCCGAGCGCTGGCATACCGAATCGCGCCATTATTGGGACGGAGGGCGGCGAGGATCCGATCATCGGTGCCACAGGCCAGGCGTACAGCAAAATTGTCAAACCGGGGGACTGCATACTCGTCGACATCGTATTGGACGAAGCAGCGGAGCACGTCGGCGGGGGTGGCGCAGGCGGAAGCGGCATGGGCTGCGGAGGCGATATTCCATCAGGCGGCATAGCGCCACCAGTTGCGGGGGCAAAGCAAGCATGGCGCGAAGAACCCGGTGCGGCAGCGGTTCCACCTTCCGCAAGTGGGGCGCGGGATGTCGACGCGGCGGACAGAAAAGTAAAAACGGTAATGCATTTTTTTGATCGTGGACTGGTGGAAGCATCACCAAAATAAACGCTCTCTGTAGGAACGATAATTTGGCTGTAGTGCGATACACAGTATTTGAAATTCCCCACTCGCAGCTGTCCGCCGAGCTCAACGAGTACCCTTCTGCGGCGCCGTCCAGTATCGCGTCGTCGCCCGTTCTTTCCTCCAAGGCGAAGGAGCTAGGCTATCGCATCAGCGGAAGGCTTCCCACAGTGCTGTCACTTGATATGTCCTCCGCTTCAAGCACCGGCGCGAAACTGCTCCCCGGCGCGAAGGAAGACAGCTACCAGGCGCACACAAAGCCGTACTACACGGCGCTCCACCGTGCGGGACCACGGGAAAAACTGCACTTCAAGCCAAGTGAAGTGACTGCCGCGATCGTCACTTGTGGCGGACTCTGTCCGGGGCTAAACGCGGTGATATGCCACATCGTGCAAACCTTGTGGCACAACTACTCGGTGCGCAAGATCATGGGCATTCGAGGTGGCTTCCACGGTATGAGCCGATTCGGGGGAGATTTCGATTTCGCGGAGGAGCTTTTTTCAGACAACGAGGAGCACGGCTACTTGGCCGGCGGAAGAAGGCTATCGGGGATTCCGGGCGCGGGTGACGGAACAGATGCGTCGAATTCGCCAACTTTACTCCAACATGGCGATGGGGCATCTTCCGCTCCGCCCCCCAGTATCGTCGTCAAGGCAGCAGATGGACTACAGGAGCAAGGGCGGACGACGAGTGAGCTGACGAACATGAGTGGCAAATTGGTAACGGCCGGCAGCACGTCATCAAATATTAGTCTTCTTTTACCACGCGTCGGTAGCACCGCGCCAGCAGGCAGCCGCACGCCAGGCAGCCGCAAATCCCCAAAAGGCGGTAACTCGCGCGCGGCGATTCACGGCGCTGAGTTCCGGCCAATCGTCCTGACCCCCGACGCAGTGGCCGACATACAGCACCTGGGTGGGACGATTCTCGGCTCGACGCGCGGCGGCTTCGACCTCGAAAGGATCTCGGCGTTCCTCGAGAAAAACAACGTATCGATGCTCTTCATCGCGGGCGGCGACGGCACGCACCGTGGCGCTTTCAAGGTGAGCGAGTACTGCATCGAGCGGCGAAAAAACATCGCCGTATGCGGGATCCCGAAGACGATCGACAACGACATCGGCCTCATCGACCGCTCGTTCGGTTTCCTGACGGCGGTGGAGGAAGCAAAGAAAGCGATCTTCGCAGCGAAAGTCGAAGCAAGCTCCAACATGCCAAACGGAATCGGCATCGTAAAACTCATGGGCAGGAGTGCAGGGTAATTGCAGCAATCGTAGTGGAAGTGGAGTTTCATTTTGCAATGCTGTCGACGCCACTTCCGCTTCGCGTGTCAAAAAATTGAGCCCTGATCATTTTTATTGAAGAACGACACGACCACCTACAATCAGATTCATTCCACCGCTAACCTACAAGCACAACCCAAATCATATCCATCGGCTCGACTGTACCCCCCTTCGCCAGGTTTATTTCCGTCTTCGCCACGATATCGATGGGTAGTGGAGTGGACCTGTGTCTTATTCCAGAGGTCAACGTAATACTTGAGGGGCCGAAGGGCATCCTCCCGCACCTGCATCGCGTCATCGAAAAGAAGGGACACGCAGTGGTCGTCGTTGCGGAAGGGGCAGGGGAAGAACTAATGACGGACATGGCAAAAGACACAGACAAAAGCGGCAATAAGAAGCTGCCGAAAATTGGTACTACGGTGTCGGTCATTCTCATCGACCTTAAAACTGCTCCTGAGAAGTGCTTTTTTCATTCGTGTCGTTATGTCCAATTCCTATCGGTATCGGGTTTCCTCCAAAACAAGAAATTGAAAACCACCAAATTCGACCACGCCAGGCGAATTCATGACTTCGGCCATCAAGGAGTTTTTCCAGAAGAAGGACAAGGAGGTGACCATCAAGTACATCGATCCTTCGTACATGATTCGGTCGGTCGGTCCGAACGTGCTGGACGCCTACGACTGCATGGTGTTATCGAGCGGCGCGGTGCATGCGGCAATGGCGGGGATAACCGGCTTCTCAATCGGGATGGTGAACAACTATGACCGGACCAGGTGCTGGTAAGCGGGCAAATGGTAAGTACTTCGTGATGTTGGGTCCCGACTTGGGTGGCGGATTGCACTAGGTGGCGACTGCGTCAGGGCGCTCTGAAGTCTGCCCGGGTGTGAAACACCCGGGCGGTTTCAGAGATGCCCCATTGTCATTGTGGGGGGTAGGAAGTGGCCGATCCATCGGGGAGATCGATGAGCCATCATGGGAAGCTAGAGGGAAGCAAAGGCTAGGGAAAGGCCGCCGACTACTTGGAAACAAGGTGATAGGACCTAAAAGCAGGGAAAAAGAGGGCGGCCAGGGTGGCGGTTGGTTGTCAGCTAAAGGGAGTGCGCAGGAGTGCCAACCCTGCCGACCGCGA
>RXOD01004284.1:0-24820 GCA_005223375.1 Amoebophrya sp. AT5.2
CAGCAGACTCTCGCCTGCTGTTGCAGTGGACTTGCAGCTCCTCCCCTGCGCCTAAGAATGGCTCATCTCCCGGTGCGCGTCCGGCATCGGGGGCGAGGGTGTCGGGGCACCGGGAGCGAGTGGCGTCCGGTTTTTAAAAGATGTTTTAAAAGATGCATTGTTTTGACCTGTAAGCGTACCCTTGATCGAGGTGAGCACCACCGTGTTGCAGCTCATGGCGCGAGCAAAGCCGAAGTCGCACAGTTTTATCCTTTCGTTGGGGCCCACGAGCACGTTCTGCGGCTTCATGTCCCGGTGAATGATGCGGTGCGAGTGCAAATAGTGCAGTGCCTGCACCAGCTGGACCGCGATTGCCTTGACCTCACAAAAAAGGGAATGAAAGCAAATAATGCAGCAGCTAAAGCTATGGCTATCGCTATGTCTTCGGGAGCTGCTATATGATCCTCCACAGATATTATCTATCTTGTTTCCTTTCTCTGTCTAAGTAACGGCTTCTTCTGCTCGCGTTCATCATCCGCGACCGCGAGTAGACCAATTCATATTCCGCCGTAGACGAGGACGACATCAACACCAGCTCCACTTCCACAAAACAAAGATCTAAATAAAGTACATACCTCTGGCTCCGGTAGATTCTTGTCATCCTGAAAGACGTCGAAGAGCTCTCCGTGGGCGAACTCGGTGACCAGGCAGAAGTCGGTAGTGGTCTCGAAGCTGTCGAAAAGACAGATGATGTTCGGGTGCTCCAACCTCTTTAGGATTGAAATCTCGGACCGCAGATTGCGCAGGTCTTTGTCGGATTTCCCGCGCTTGGAGATGAATTTCAGGCCTACAATCTGTCCCGAGAATTTGCGACGTCCCTTGAACACCTTGCCGAAACAGCCCTCACCCACAAGATGCAGCACGTGGTAGCGATCCATTTGTTTTGATCGATGGTCGTCAAACAAAACCTCCTGCTTCCGCTAAGGGGAGACGATGTCTTGGACTTCCACCTCGTGGCTCGTGCTGCTCGTCTACTATGTTATTGTCGAGCCCGTCGGCCGTCCCTTCGGCACTTGCGGTTGCGCTTGCGTCGGTGCAGGTCCCTTCGTGCCAGCAAATCTACTTCTCGCGCGGAGGAAATCACAAGAAGGAGGCGAAGGAAGAACGAAGCGCCACTGAAACCCGGATGCGCAGCTGGTGGCACTCACGCTCTCGCTCGCCTGAAAGCCACTAGCTCTTCCACTGGCAGCGATGCAGCGGCCGCTACGCGGATGGCGGGCAGGCGCAGCATCAGATCCAGCACGTGATGCAGCAGGTGGTCCTCGGCGTCGTCGAACATAAACAACATGAGAAGAGAAACGATGTCGCTGTCCTCGTGCCCAGCGCTAGGTCGTGGCCGAGGTAGGCCGTACAGCCACGTACTACTTGTTCTCGCACGACTCACTGCAATTGGTCAGCGTCCCGCTGCAGCAGCTGGCGGGGGCCTTCCCCTTCGTCCGCTCCCTCAACAGCTGCAATCCCAGTGATCGGCGCTCTCGTGCACGGCTCGGCGCGAGTGGTCGAATCTGTAGTCAGGAGCCTGTTAAGCTCATCCTCGTATCATATTGCCTATGCGCGCGCCCATAATGATGTGAGTAGCAGTAGGTACTTACTTGAAACGGATCGATTGCATCGATGGAAACAGAGTGCCCAACTACCTTCTTTCGCTTTTTGTTTTTTTCTCGAAATAACATAGTGAAGATGAACTACAATCAAAATATTGCGATTGCGTGGTCCTGGTCGCGGTCGGTCTGACCTCATTATATCAATTTGTTAGCCTGCTGAGGCTGACTGCTCGCGCGGCATCGAGGACGAAGAAACTCAAGCTTGATTAGGGCGGCCACTTTGCGCTCATACCTTCCCATACCCATTTTTCGTTCGCGTTCGAAACACTGTCGTTAAATCAGAAGATTGTCTTCCCGTTACAACCAAAACCGGCATAGAGAACATCAAGCTCCGCTTCCTGAAACGGCCGCCCCTTGCGTGGCACAGGCGGTGGTGTACCCGCCAGTTGTTGGACTTGAAAATTCAGAAGAACAAGAAGTATGCATTTGTATGGCTACCGCTGCTACTAGTACTAGTCCTCGTCGTATTAGCTTTAGCGAATAGAAGAAGGCGGGTATAATCACATGAGTTTGGATATGGCCACGCCTGAGATGCTGGCGGATGGAAGTGGATACTCAGATGGAGAGTACCCAGTACCGCTCTGAAGATTTGCAGGAAGTTCATAAATCTTCCGTACGAGTTCGAATCCGTAGGCAGTCGCTTTTCCTCACGTCGGCTGTATGCAAAGAGCTTTTCTACTTCTACTCTTCTTCCGCTTCCGGACGAACCCCCGATGTGGTTGTGGCCGAACAAAAGGCTGCCAGCTCTTCGTCCAGAATGACGAAGAGTTTTGCGAGGTCTTCGAACGTGTTGTACAGCGGCGCGGGTGCGATGCGCAGCGCGTCTGGCTTGCGATAGTCCACCACCACGCCTCTTTTCTCGATCCGCGCGTGCAGTTGCTGACACAGTGTGCCGTCCGTGAACTTGATTGTCAGCATGGCGCCGCGCCGCCATGGTTCCCTTGGCGTGATAACGCGGAAGGGAGCTGGCAAACACGTCGACGCAGTTGTAGAGGAAGACGTTGTCTTCAATGTCAATGTGGTCCTCGTCGCGCCACTGCTAGCCGGTGCGGGGGGCGAGGCGACGGCGGGGGGCGAGGACGTCGACGGAGATGTGCTGGTAGCTGTCGCTGCGGTAGAGGCCCCCGCACTAGCCGTCGAGGGCGGGCGGGCGTTCTTCGCGAACATCAAGTGGAAGCTGTGTGCGTGTTTTTTCTTCACTGCGTCCAGCAGCAGCCACAAGAATGCGGTGAGTCTGGCGCTCCGGCCGCGCAGCGCAGCCATACTCGTTTGGTCGAGCACACGCAGGCTCGAGATGATTAGAGGGGCGAAAAACCCATTTCTGGCAGCTTTTGTGGCGTGTTGCTCCTTTGCTTTCTGTCGCGATCAAAGTCAAAAACGAGACAAAATATTACGACGAGACAACGCAGAACATTCCTGGCGCCTCCTGCCTGTTGCTTCGCGGTGCTAGCTTCATCCGTAGCAAAGACGACCACAATTATAAGACCAAAGAAATATAATAAACAAAATGTCGCTATCGCACGAAGAAATGCGCGACCTAATTACAAGACAATTTAGCCCATATTTGCCTGTGACACATCATATGAGACCAACTACCCAACTTCCTACGAGAGTTCCATCACCAGAGCAATCTCCATGAAAATGGGTTGTTCCTCTTCCTAAGATGAGGCACATCATCAGCATCACACCAGGGTTTGACAAAGAGAAGGCCTTCGCGCCGCGCGCCGGATGCAGCTGGTGCTTCATCTCAAACCGGCTCGATTTGTCATGTGACCACCACCCCGCGAGCCGCTTAGTGCCAACCTCGCGGGACCACTCACGATTCAGAGGATGCCTCTCGTCGCCTGCAGTGGTTGTCGTTGCGGTTGAGATGAAGAAGATCGATCATAGTCGGAGTGGTCGCATGAAATTCATACTTCTACCAAGAGTTCATTGGGAGGCGTTGGCGTGGTGGGCCAGAGCTTTAGTTTTTATTTTTTCGTTAGAAAAGAGTTTCAGTACCTCCTGCACCTTCGGCCAGTGGCGACTTCGGCAGTGCGGGGACGTTGCTTCGCGGCGACGACTCCAGCAGCGACGACCTTTCTCTGTTGCATGTCAGCTCAGCATCCGCCGTTCCCGCGCCGCCTCCGCCCGGACGAGAAGGCGAACTTCCAATAACGTTGCCCCCGCCGAGCAACCCCATCGTGGCCAGGTGCTGCTCGTGCACGAAAAATCCCCCAATGCAGCCCGGCCCGCTGTTCAAGTACTTGTAGGTGCAAAAGCAGGCCGCGTCGACACCCCACTCGTGCAGGTGGAGCGGCACGTTTCCCGCGGCGTGGGCCAGGTCGAACAAGGCCACCACCCCGTTCTCGTGCGCGATTTTGGTGAGCCGCGCAATGTCGAAAAGCTGCCCGCTGTAGTACTGGACCGCACCGAGACAAAGCACCGCGATTTCTCTGTCCGTCTTCAACAGGTGCACGATTTTTTCCTCGTCGACCAGATCGGTGTCTGCGTCTGCCTGGACGGGTAGCAGCGCGTCCGCGGGGTCCAGGTCGTGCAACTCTGCCTGGGACTGGAACACGAAGTAGTCGCTAGGAAAGGCCTGCTGCTCGTAGAGGATCTTGTAGCGCCGGTTGCGCTCCGGGCGGTAAAAAGTGGTGAACATCAGGTGCAGATTCACGGAGAGCGTATTCATGATGCAGACCTCGTCGGGCTGGGCACCCAACACCTTGGCCACCATCGGCGTCGCGTTCTCGTCGATCGGCATCCAAGGATACTCCCCAGAGAAATGCCCGTTCACGCCGAGTTGTCGCCACTTTTGCAGCTCCCCAGTGAGGAGGGACTCCGTTTCTCTCGGCTGCAGCCCGAGCGAGTGCCCCACTAGGTACACAGCCGATTCATCGGATTCATCGTCATGCGTCGATGGCTCAACATGCTCCCCCGCCTCGCGTTCATGATTCGGAACAACGGCCGCCCGTCGTAATGGCACGCTTGCGTCTCGCGACGAGGAGGGAGAGCGGCCCTCTGGTGACTCAGACGGAGACTGCTGGGAGAGCAGTCTCGTGGGAGGGCCGAACGCGGCACCCGGAGTGGTCGTGCCCCATGTCGTCGTCCTCGGTTCGCCCGAGTGTTGGTCCGCCCCGTCGTCCCGCTCCGCGACCGCGCTCTGACCACTTTCGGGAGGCGGCCCGCGGGACGAGGCGCTGATGCTGAAGCTGCTGAGCGGCGGAATATGAAACTGGCTCCGGAAACACGGCAGTTCGTCGTCCAATCGTCGCGCGGCCGCGACAAGATCCTCTGGGTGCGCTTCAGCCAGAATTGAAGCAGTAGTTGTCGCCGTAGGCGTCGAGGCCGATTTTTCAGGAGGAGCCAGGGACGTTGACGAGATTTTTTTTGCTCCACCCGAATCAAAGTTGCATCGGCTTGCTTCCTCGTCGACGGCAAGCTGAATGGCATCGCGCAGCTTCTTCTGACGCGCCCAAACGCTTACGGCACTCGCGGGATCCTGTGTGCGACGCAAGTCGGCAAGAATCTTCTCATCTGAAGCGGCAATCATCTCCGCGTATGCGGCCTCCTCGGGGGACATGGTCGACACCGTCGACCAAAGCTGTCGTGTGCTGTCGATCCTCGCCCCCTATGCTGCGGCGAGGTCGTACAAGCCCGTAGAGTTCAATGAATTTGTCAAAAGAAGTCGACGATGCGTCTTACTCGAAGTGGTCGCTACACC
Organism: Amoebophrya sp. AT5.2; assembly: GCA_005223375.1. NCBI lineage: Eukaryota > Dinophyceae > Syndiniales > Amoebophryaceae > Amoebophrya > Amoebophrya sp. AT5.2. The sequence goes on from RXOD01004284.1 coordinate 5,350, forward strand.
GCGATGATGATGGCACCATGCATTGACGATGATCCAAACAACAATGCTAGGGTGCGCGTGCGGTTTCGAAATCGGTGTTTTCCTTATTTATTCTTTCTTTTATTCGGCTAGTACAAATTTCTTCCTTTCAAGAGATCTCACCAGCAGCCCGACCAAGCAGAAGGACTTGAAGAGACTACGCCAAGCGTTGAACAGTTTGCACGTCCACCGCCCAGGGATGAAGAAGAACAAGATTAAAACAGTTTACTAGTAAAATTTCGGCGGCAAAATCAGCACACTCAGCTGTCTTTTCTTCTGTATATCATTGAGATCAGATTGATCTTCATCGACATCGAAGTCTTCTTGTTCTTCTTCATCTTGATATTCATTCTATCTTTATAATCGTAATCCTGCTACTGGACGCAAAAATTTTTGTATCTGTGGTTGTTCCACGATTGCAACGATGAATTAGGAGAGTGCTTCGTTTCTTCGTGTCTTTCCTCTGCGGGGGCGGCAGTCGCGCGCTTAACTGTTCTTGCTCCTGTAGATGTTTCTCCTGTAGATGTTTCCCCAGTTCTTGATGATGATGTGCTGTTTAGAATATAGGCCATTCATCCCATGTGATGCTGATGGTGTAGTTGGTGGAGTCTATTTCTTATTTATGTGCTCCGCTTACTTCTGCGATTTTCCTTTGCATGGTCGTTGTATTTCTCTCAAATCGAAACCTGCCCTTCCCGCTCTCGGGCTAATGCTAGTGTAGAGGTAGAAGTAGTTTTGGTACTGAACAATATGCATGGCGTAAAGTAGGGAGAGTTGTTGATGTTCGTATTTTAGTACGCGTACTACTACACGAGCATCGTTTAGTCCTTGAAGGCTCCTCCCCTGTACCTCCTGCTCCGATGACAACCGCCTTCTTACTGTTACGTTTATGTGCTTCAGTTAGCGAGCTCTCCAGTCCTTTCTCCTGCTCCGTCGGTTCACGACCTCCTCGCCTCGGCGCTGCGCAGGATGATGTTCTCTACAGCTTCATCTTCTTCCTCGGACGTCGTCTGAAACGAGCTGCCAGGAGAGCCACCCACCGCACTGCTCACATCGCGTCCGAGACCTTGCTGCAAGTCGTTTCCGGTCACTTCCGGCGAGGACGAGGACGTGTCAATCGCACCATAAGACCCGAATCGTCCATGGTACGACTCGTCGGGCCCAACATTGCCAGGCGAGCCTCCTGATGCTGAAAGCGGATGAATTTTTACCGGCCGTCTTTCGTCGTCGCCACGTTGCAGTAGAGCGGAGGACGACTGCAGCATCACCGCAATGGGCAGGTCGCTGGCGCCATGCTCTCCGCTGTACGCATCCTCATCCTGGTCACGTTGCGCACAGGAGGAAAACGCTCCAGCGACCCTCGTTACCCGGTACTCGCGCACGACCGGGGTGCTGTCTCGCCCGCAGGACCAGTGCTTGCGGATAAAATGCGCGATGAGCCCCAAAAGCAACAGAATGAGAAGCACGCAAATCGCCAGCTTGAGATACTCCGCGGCGGCCAGAATGTGTGGGTGCACAGAGAGGCCGAATGCACCGAGGTGGAAATCATTTGCGCGCGAAGGTGGCGGGCTTTCGCCCTCCTGCTGCAGCCTCACCTGGGCTACTGCTGGTGCCTGCTGGTGCGGTTGCGCCTGCTCCTGCTGATCATGATCATGCCGTGGCCGATTTATTGCCGCGCCCGGGAAGACTGGTACGACATTGACCGCATTCGCGAGCTCATCCTCGTGGTCGTGGTCCTGCTTCTGCTGGGTCATTGTTTCCGCGCGGCCCGTGGTCTCCTCGGTGACGGTGACGAGGTGCGCCGGACTAGAAGTGACCGCTTCTGCTGCAGCGTCACCCTCACCCGTTTGCATGAACGAGCCACCGGCGGTCATTTTTGATTTTCGCTTTAGGCTTGGTGTACTGGTAGTGGCCCTCGACGCGGCCAGGAGCCCCAGACCACTCGCCACGTTGCGGCCAGCTCCAAATCCAAACCACCGCCTCGCATTTCGTGCGTCTCCTTCTTGGGCCGACTCCTGCTCCTGCACCACACGGGCACGCGCGTAGTCTAAATGCACCTCCTTCATGCTCCACAGCATGGACTCCGAGACGTCAAGTTCCAACTTTTCGGTCGCCGCGTTCCAGCTTAGAAACGAGCGCAAGCTGCAGGGGGAGTCATCTTCGGTCGCGGTCGACGCAGCAAACGCATTCTGCAACGAAAACAAGCCCGCCTTCACCGCGACGGGCGTGGGTGCGCGCAGAAACCAAATTCTCGCCGCCTCCTCTGCCGCCGCATCAGTTGTTGGCCCGCGGTGGTCCTTGGCGAAGGTAACCGCGCAGCTGTTGCCGTCAACGGCCAAATAGCTACCGTCCGCGCGGTTACGGAACTTCATACCGAGTCCACCGAAAGAGGGTGGCTCGACGGTGAACGGAATGGACAGTCGGTGCCCTCTCGGCCTTGCTTTCAAGTCGGCACTGATAAAGTGGGCGGTGTGTTTCACCGCGACCAGGTCGCGGAGCTGGGCAGCGACGGACGACTTCCCTTTTTGCGCTGCGGCCAACTCAGTGGCTTTCCGAACGGCGTTGCGCATCGCCAACGGCACAAACGGGTTCGTCATGATCGGCGTAAGGGCGTTCGCGCTGGCACTGGCACGCAGGAGGTCCTCGGCGGTTGTACCAGCAGAGTTGTCAAAACTTGTCATCGTGCCAAATAACGCCCGGCGTAAGTCCGCCACGTCCCGGTCCCCTTCATCTGCGTGTGTGAAGAGTTCGTACTCGGCGTTTGGCCGCAGACTCTGCTGCGGCTCCAAGTACCGGTTCGCGTCCAGCCGCAAGTTATCTTGGTCGAAACGCACGGGGAACACGCTCCACGTCTGCAACCTGGGTACATAGGGAAGGGGCGCCGCCGCAGAGGTGCGGATGCCGGCGTCGGGGCCCCGGTCGTTACCGTTCATCTCCACCTCCATCTCGGTCTCGTCGTTCTCGTTGTCGTTGGTCAGGCGCCCAGAATCAGAATTATCGTCCTCCTCGTCCTCGTCCTCCGCTTCATCCTGCGATGGCAGCCGCGTGCGTAATGTCGCTCCCCTGCCAACCGCCCCCGCTTCCGGGCCAAGATCTCTTGCATTTCGCGACAGGGTCAGGCTTCTCCCCAGCCTGCGCGGCGCCTGCAAAAAGCGCCCGCGGTGCACTGCAGATTCCAGTGCCACCACGAGCGTGTTTCTTCCCCCGGAAACAGATTCCGAGCCGACTCCCTGTCGCACCACCTCGTGCGCACGCCACAAGGACTTCAACACGCCGTCTCCGCCACGTTGTACTTTCCCCACCGTGATGCCGATAGCAGAGCCGTCTCCACTACTGCCGTCCAGCGTCTCCGCGCTCAGGACCATGTCGGGGTCATTTTCGTTCTCGACAAAATACAGTACTTCGGCATCCGCGGATAGCATCGGACGTAGGAACCAGTGCGCACCGGCGGCCTGCGCCCCCGAAGGGGCACCTCTTGCGAGAACCGCCTGCTGCACCGGCTTTCTGTCAAACTTGCCACGTGTTCTCGAAACTGTAACAAATGCCGCGTTCCGCAAATCCCGTTGCGCACAGGCCTGCTTCGCCACACCCAAAAACTCGCTGCACAAGTAATACTGCCGGTCAGGGAAAAACGTGAGCGGCAGGAGTCTCGCGGACAGTACCGGGTAGGCGGAACTTGTTGTATCGGAGGTTCTGGCTTCCCCTGTAGGTTTATTTTTCCACGGCTGCCCTTGCTTGAACGGTCGCTCTCCATCGCCGTTTTCTTGCTCAGTCTCGCAATGCGCCGGGACTGACACCGAGTCGTAACTTCGCGCCGGTCCAGTGTTCTCGTTCTTCTTGAATAGGGAAATAAGTTTTAGCCAGTGTGATGTAGTGGTGCTGGTCTTTGATGTCGTCTCATCCGTGTTGCAAATGCCCGCGGACTCGTCACAGTTCTGAGGCGCGCCGGAGTCAGTCGCTTTGCCGCATACCCGGTGCTCAAACTGAGGGCCGCAGCGCTCCACCTTTCTCTCCTGGCCGGCCTGGTCCAGGATCTTGTCTGCGATGCCGCGCAGTGGGCAAACGCCGTCGATGCCGCTCCTGTTCAACATCGTCGTTGCCTCAGATGGGTTGGCTGTTTGTGGCTCGTCTTCTGCTTGTGCTTCGGGGCTAAAATCCGCCGCCGGCCGGAAACTTAGAATTTGGGTCGTACCGCTTCCGCTACCGGTGCCGGCGCCTGGGCCTCCTCGTCCACGATTATTACTAGCAGTGCGCCGTGGTCCTGGTCCTGCGCTCGCTCGCCAAAACGACCGCAGACTATCGGTGCCGGCCGCGCCACGACAGCCGAGCCTTGCCGCTCTACCCATAGCGTCGAAGCTAAACTGGAGCTGGCACGCCGCCGCCGCGTCCCCGCTGAGTGCCTCGATCTGAATATCGCCGGCGCTGTGGGGTGCTGTGAAGCTCCACGCGGCCCTTGAAAAATCGGCCGTCACGGCGTCCCAGTATACGCACGCAGAGGCTGTCGTGGTCGCGCCAGAGCTAGTTCGCGGAGCGCCTCGGACGAAGCCACGCGACGAGTCGTCTGGGTGCAGGACGAGAAACGGCCTCACCATATTTCCATTCGCGTTGACCATTGAAGATGAAAGGCTTCTGAAAAAAGAGGACAGCGTGCGATCTTCCGGTCGCGAGAGCTCGCCAGAAAGCGGGATGTGCGTGGTTGCTCCTTGACTGCGCACCATCTGGCTGAGCGCGGGCGTGGTCGGAGAACTTGTTCCCTCGAAATGGGAAGTTCGGACGTAGAACGCCGCTCTCCCCTCCCCCGCTGCATCCGAGAAATCACCCAGGGTTGCGGTGCCCGCCTTTGTTTTTGCGAGGTACTTCATACTGGACCGCTCCGCAGCCACGCTCTCAATCCGCAGCCACGGACCCGCGGAATCGCCCACAAAGGCGCGCTCCACACGGAACAGGTGCTTGTGGGACGACGCCGATGCAATTCCGTCGCCGTCGCCGTCCCCATCGCCAAGCCCCACCCCTTCTAGAGCACTGCACGTGTCAGCGTTGGTGATGGCCATCGGCTGCCCCGCGCTTGCTTGTAGCACATTGTCGGCCGGTGCGTACAGTGGGGCGCTTACGAGCTGCAGTTGCGGTGTAACGGTGTCGCCGCCATCGGACCGCTGCAAAGCTCGGCTCGTCCCCAACGGCGTCTCATCCTCGATTTTGTCCACCTCGAACGCGCTGCCGATCCGCGCAGACCCAGCTGGCGTCGTAGTCGTTGCTTCTATATCTTCAAAGATCTCGATCCCGCAGATTGTCATGTAGTAGTCGTTGCTTGTCGTTATGAACATCATTCCGGTGATCCACCTCTCGATCGCTACCTCCGTCCCGGATCCCGGTCCAGAATTTCCCGAGATGGCAGGCAGGTAGATGTCGCAGTTGTTGGCTGGGTCCGCGTTAGACGGCTTGGAACCATCCGTGGCAAAGCGCACACAGGCGCCGTCTAGCCGATGACGGTAATTAGAGCGGTTCCACAGTCGGACCCTCTTCACCTTGTGCCGTTTTCCATCCTTGAACTTCGCAAACCAGTACCCGGGGTCAGCCGCGTTTCCGCGGTCGGAGTGCGAGCATTTACCCGGCCAATTGTTGGAGTCGTTTTCGTGGTGCGTCAGCGGGCGCCACCACCCGCGACTACCGCCGTACCTTGTGCTTGCGTATACCGCTGGCCCCTCCTCCCCGTCGAAATCCTCCCGGGTGCAGCGCCTCGTAGTCGTTTTGAGTGGTCCGCCGAAGAATGGGTTTTGGGTTTGGCTTTTGTCAGTCCCCTCGGAAAATTCCAGCGAATACAAGAGCGAGCCCGCTCCGCCAACAAGCGAACCCGCTCCGGGTCTCTCCGCATTTCGCATCCGCGGAACCAGCTTAAACGAATTTTCGTCTCCTTGCCCCCCGAATATCTGGTGCCAGAACTTCTGCCGCCTCCATCCCAAGCTAGTCCCATCTGCCGTCGATAGTACCAGACCCTCTTCGCTTTTTCCGCCGACGACAGAGTTCCCACCAAACTCGTCCACTGCGAAGAATGCGTCCGTCACCGCCGCGCGAACGAACGCTGCGCACTTGTTCCGGTGCGCCAGCGAGCTGTGCTGCAAAAGCTGCGCGGGCGGCAGCGCCAAGTAGATGCCGCCGCAAATTTTGTACTCCATGTAATGGAGTTCCCGATCGACCGCCAAGCTTGGGCGGCCGCAGAAAACGGTGGCAATTTCGAGCCGGTCCGCCACGAAGGCGAAGCGGTTTTCCTCGGAGGCCCGCAAGTACCGCAGCGCGCCCGCGCGAAGGATCTGTCCGCCCCGCCCCCTGCCATCCTCGCCGTCGTGTGCCTCCTCCAGGGCCCGCGCAATCGGGCTCAGAAAGACCGTGGACAAGTACTTGGCAACGAGGTTCTGGCGCGAAAACGGGTCTGTGATCGCGCCCACGGAACGCCCGTCGGCAAGCGTTGTGGGGTCGGGCACAAAGGTCAAAACGTCAAAGAGGTGCGGAACAAAACTCCCGGCCGACTGGTACTGTGTAAAGTAGAGAGCCTGGTGGTGCGTCAGCGTGTTCATCTTCTCGTCGACACCACGCAGCTGCTGCGCCCCAAATTGCCGCCCCAGCGAGTGCAGGGACACGCGCCGCTCGCAAACAAGCACGGCCTGCCGACACGCCTCGCAACGCAAGGACGAGGCGACCTCATCATCTCCATCGCCTACCTGCTTTGGCGGGCCGCCCTTCCAGATGCGTTTTTTCGTGTCGTAACAGTTTGCGAATGCCTCCTCTGACCGGCATGTGATGGACTCGGAGGAGGTTCTTCCCTGCGAAGCCGGAAGTTGCAGTTGAGATAGTCCTCCGTTGGCGAGCGCCAGCGACAAAATCTCCGCAGCGCGCAGCCGCCGCGGACTGTTGGAGGCCAAACAGGAAGTCGAATCCGAGGAAGTAGATCCTGCGGAAGACATCATTAGTCCGATGTCGTCCACCACTGCGTTCGCGTCATCAAGAACGGCGCCGCTTTTGTACAACAACTCCGACGATCCGGCCACACCACCCACGTCTGGTAAAAAATCGAAGCCCATGCCCCTGCTGACCGTGCGCCAGCTTTGTGCGTCTTCAAGCTGTGGATTGCGGCCGCTGGAAAGCGACAGCGTCTCAGAGAGGCTACTCGAAGCTGGGGCGTGGTTCGGCACCGACCAACCCTGGTTGGCCAGCGATCCATCTTCATCGACGTCCCCGTGGTGATGATAACCGTCTCCCAAACCGTAGGCGCGGCGGCGGACCTCGGACAATCGCCGGCTGGCTTAGAAGAGGAACAAAACACAAACGCATCCCTTAGCCCTAGCGGTCAGCCGAAGCAAAACCAGAAGTCCTCCTTCACAGTCACACAAACAGACACTTCTAATTCAAGACAGAGTACTGAGTAGACAAACAGTTCATGCAAGAATAGGAATACACGTTCTTCACAGAACAAGAACAACCCGTCCCACGACCAAACATCAACACAACCTGTACTACCTGTCCGTCCTCTAGGTCTAACACTAAGAATAACTTACTACTCTAGTCTACCTAGTACGTAGACGTAGATGTTGAACTAGGAAAAAAAGGACGCGGTCCTGGTCGTGGACGATAATAAAATTTAAATTGGGCCTCATACTATAAAAGTTCTCGCACTCACTCGCACGTCCACGTTCATTACTTCCGTCGACTAAGAAAGTACTACACCTAGTACAGTTACAACAAAACCACCATGATGAAATTTCGACGTCGTCCCCCCGCCACCCGTCTCACTGACTTGACCACTACAAGGAGATGCGTGAGATTGTGTTCTCTCTAGCTGCTGCGATAGTAGTCGTCTAGCAAACTATCGACCACTGCTTTATTCCGCGAGCGCAGACTTTCGGCTGCTTTCCGCTTACGATACCTCCAGAGCGCCAGCTCAGGCTGAGATAGCCCGAAAGCGAGGGGTGGAGGAGTAGTGGTCGTCGCTGCGGTGGTCCCGAAATTTGCACGAACGATTTTTTTTTGAATTGCTCGCCCCACGTCTGACGCCGCCTTTTGAATTCCTTGTACCACGTTACCCATATTGTGTACTTTCTCGCGAGCCGATTAGGGCTCCGTGCGGTGGCGAAGAAGAAGATGATTGAATTTGAAATAAATCACGAACGGAGTGCCGGTTCCTGATATCGAGAGAGTGAGAGTTGTAAGAAAGAGTATAGATGAATTAGAAATTAATAAAATCAGATTCAGAATGCAGCTAGTGCTAGTGGTCTGGTCCTAGTAAGTGTGTAGATGTTCTTGCAGTTGCAGTATGCAAATGCATTTGCATAATGATCAGGGGAAAAGGGATAGGCGGGAGCTTGTTTAGCTCCTCGTCCTCCCAGCCACGAAAATTCATGTCGTTTCGCGGCCTGGAAAAATTGGCAACATTTGGACTGCATGAGCATGATGTAGTTGGCGCGGCTCTCTTGAATGACGCGTATCTAAGAAACGCAAACTACGCATAGGAAGCTTTGGCTTTCTTTCACGTAGCGCTATTCACGAGTCAACGAACCGCACCGAATCCACGTAGAAAGCGACCGACTGAAAACCAAAGTGCAATGACGACCACGAGCGACCGATTGGATCAGCTCAGGCAGACGCAGGCGCCCACGAGGACGAGCATCACACGGTTACAACTGCTACTGAACGATTACGACGAGTTGGGTTTTGCACAACTTTCAGGACCGCGACCGACCACGAGAACAGAAGCTGAAGCAGAACGAAAACTAAGAAAATGAAAAAAGAATATACTTATAAAATGTGAAAAGTAACGAATAAAAGCAAGAAAGTAAGTAGATGAGTCTGAAGAACATCATAGAGCGATTGGGTTTAAACGGCAAACATTTTTGAAACGACGAAGATGAAAACGAAGAACCGAATTCGGTCCGCGGCGCAGGCACGCGGGCAGGGCACAACGAGAACAGGTTCGCGCCATATGCGATTTCTAAAAAAATGAACGCCAGCGCTCTTTGTTCAATCTGAATCTGATTCTTCCGTCTTGCTAGCCCCACTTCACGCCAAGGCCAACCAACATTTTGATTTTTTCCGTTTTCATACCGCAGGCCATCCCGATGAATACAAGAATGTTCCTGCGCGTCCACAACCCGTCTTCATCGCAGCCGTCGTTCCAGGGACTCTACTGCCGCTGCTTTTTGTTCAAAGACCAGCCTCCATTCTTCGCAGTTGAAGTCATTTGCCTCCAGTTTCTGCTTTAATTTGCGTCCCACGTTGCGGACCGAGAACGAAAGCGCTCGCTTCTCCTTTGCGACATCGAGGCCGTCTGCTTCCCGGGACGACGTTTCGCAGTTGTCGCTTACGCTTCCCGATGTCAGCATGTCCACTTGCGCCGTGAGATTGTCCACAAGGCTGCGCAACCGGAAGCCGAACTGCGTGTCGTCTGGACCGGGCTCGGCACGGTTGGCATTTTGTAGTTTTGCATCTGCGTCTGCGCCGCCTGCCGCGTCCCCCCTACAACTACGTTTCAGTGTGAGCATCTGCGTCTCCACGTTAGCCCACATCCCGGCATTAAGCGCGCGAAACTCCTTCTGTCGCGACTCCAGCGCGGCCTCGAAGTTGCCAACGCCGATCTGAAGGAATGCAAAAAGCTTCCACACGTTGGCCTCCACGTTTGCCGTCGCGGCAGTCACCTGGCCCATCGTGTCGAGCAGCCGCTCCCGCTCCTTTCTCTGCTTTTCGAGGCGCTTCTGCTTCTGCGCCGCTGCCTTCGCTGTGTCGCTGTACTTCGGGGCTCCTACTTCTGGCACGTCCTCTGTTGAGCTCGTCTGGCCTTTTTGTTTAAGTAGCTCCGTCTGCGGCTCAGCATTTGATTCCGCCTGGTGTGCGGAGCACGAGGCGGACCCGGACCGAGGGCCGCTAGCCGGTGTGGTCGTCTCCGACAGCGCTGCTGGTTGTCGCGGCGGAGCAGCACCACCACCAACCGTCGAAAGAGCAAGGGTGCAGGACCCCTCCTCGACATTGCCGCCGCCGACCTGCTCCGGCGCACTTTCCCCGCACTCCCCGGCGTCAAGCAGTACCTTCTCCACGAGCAGCCCGAGGGCCGCGACCGGGACCTCGCGCTTCATGTCCACCACTAGTTTTTTCACTGCGTAACAACAGCCAAACACGTCCTTCAGGTGGAGGCAGATGCTCAAGTTTGTCTCCCACAGGCGGTAGTTGTACATCGAGCGGCGACACGCCTCCGAAATCGCGGCCTTCGCCTCCGTGTACTCGTTCAGGTACACGAGACAAGCGGCCAGGTTCCCGTAACACTCTGCACCGGCCTCGTCGATCATGCCGTCGGCGACGGATCCACCGCCGTGCCGCGTCGAGGCCCGTCTGTAATCCGCAGACCGCGAGAAGGCATGCGCCGCGTCGCGGAAGTTCTCCCGCCGCATCTCTACGCACCCGAGCGAGAACCACGCCGACGGATACATCGGGTTGATCGCGAGCGCCGCGTTGAAGTAATCCGCAGCGCGCTTCAGCAGATCCGCCTTAGGGGATGATGATGTCCTTCTTGGCGGGGAATGATCGTTCAAGCCCTGCTCCCCCGAGGGAGCCTTGAGAGCCTGGCGGAACCAGAAAAATGCGAGACTCCGACCAGCCCGCGTGTACCGGCCGCCTGACAGCTCCCACGCGGCTTTGAAGTAGCCCTCGCTGTTCTTCTCCAGCCCGAACGGATAGGGTGAGGCTGGGGCCGCTCTCTCCTCGTCCTCCACCTCCTGCTCGGGGGTCAGGAGCTCCTCGTCCCCCGCGATGTCCCCTAGGCAGCACAGCAGGCGACACCGCATGCCGTCGTTTCTCTCCGCTTCGCACACCGTCAGCCGCTTCTTGATGAGCTCCACGGCGTCTTTCTTTCGGTCCGCCGCGATCAAACAGTCCACCGCCTCGGGCCACATTTTCAACGCCTCGAAGTACTGGAAAGCCGTGAGCACCATGCCGTACTTCATCATGCAGTACCCAAACTCCCGCTGCAGCTCGTGCCTCAGCGGGTAGCCCGCTTGGTGCACGAATTTCAGCCGCTCGGCGGCGGTAGCCTGCTGTTGTGCCTCGACGTCGCGCCGCGCCGCTCCGTCTACTTCATCCTGCTCGACGGAACAAGCCATTCCGAAAATCGTTTTTCCGAAATCGAGTCCGTCGAACTGCTCTACCAGCGCCTGCAGCTGGAGGCAGGCGCGCTCCTTCGTGTGCACGCGCTGGTACTCGTTCTTGCAGCGGAAGTACAGCCCCGTCGCGCACGTGAGCCAGTTCCCGCCGCGGAGACTCGTGAACGCAGCGCCGACATGCTGGTCGTCAAATTGCAGCACCCGATCCGCCAGCGCACCCAATTGCTCGAGCATCAGCGACTCGTGCCGAGTCTCCCCGGTGTAGTACACGTGCCCCATCGCTAGAAGAATGCACTGCTCCACCGCAGAAAGCGGGGAACTTACCGACCATCCGTCCGCGTCCTCTGCCTCTACTGCGGCCGCGCCCACGCCTGCAGGTGCAGCCCCTGCCCCAACTTCTTGAGTATGAGTTTGACCGGTTTTGAAAAATCGCGGCGCCTCGAGAATGTCGTTGTCCGGATTCACGGCGTCGAGAGAGAGCATGGCCGGGCGGTTGGTGCCCACTGCCTGTTCCTTGGCGATAGTCAGCGCGTCCCTCGTCGGCTCGTCCGGTCCACCTCCGCCACCTCCGCCTGCTGCTGCATCGTCAGAAGTAGGAGACGTTGCGTAGTTCTTCTCGCGAGCAGCTGCACTTGCGACACCAGGCTCGGGCACGACGTCCGCACAAGAAGAGGCTGCAGCCGTGGCGCCGTCCTTCACAACCACATCCAGACTGGTAGTCGCTACTAACGCAAGCGGGTGGTCGTTCCGCGTCTTTCCAGCACAACTTCCTGCTCCTGCTCCAGCGAATCGCCGTGTGACGACGACCAACTGCGCGACGCTGTGTTTCTGGTGTTTGCGGCGGACACCCTCCATCCCGGTGAATTTGAATTCGAAATCCACCAGCTCCCCCGCAAACCGCAAAAATTCTTCGATTTCCTCCTTCTCTACCTTCCCGTACCAGGCGAGACGCACACACCACTCCACAATGCCCATCGCGCGCGCCTGTCGGCGCCAATACGGCTCGCGGGCGTCCTGCTCCGTCTGCAGCGAGTTCACGGTCATCTCACGTTTCCAGATCTCGTCAGCGATGTTGCCACGTTCTTTATTTACCGAAGGCACCCCTTCTTCTTCATACCCGAGGCACTCACGCATCAACGTCGCGCTGTGCCCGGTACCGCGGTCCGACGCCTCCGTGAGCGAGCGCTGCCAAGTGAACGCCACCTTGGCAAGCCAAAACGACGCGCTCAACTCTTTCAAAATCTGGTGACTGGCGGCGAGGAATCTCGGTAGCTTGAGCTCCTCGTACGGAGCCTCACCGTCGATTTCCAGCCAGCTGCAGGCGCCGGCGCAGGAGGGGCTTGTTTCCGTCTCGTGTTTCTCTTCCTGCTTCACTTGCTGCCAGAGTCGCTCGCTGTCGTGCAGGGCGACGACGGCGCTCGCGATGGAGGGCCCGCTCAGGTTCGCCTGCAAAAACAACTGATGGCAGCACAGTGCGAGCAACAGGCGACAGTTGAACTTTGAGAGCTCCGCACTGCAGGCCAGGCCATCTTGGTCCGTCTCTTTTTGCAGCAGCCCCACAAGCTCTTCCGCGAGCGCGAGGTAGTCACCACGGTGGTAGCGGGCCACCACTGTCAGCTCGGTGGGGGTCAGCGCCGGAAACAGTTTTTGCAGTTCCCCAACATCCGTCGCGTCCAACGCCGCCGCCGCGCGAGCGCCGAAACCAGGGTCGACGAAATTCAATGCAGAGTCGAAGTCACTTGGTGGAACGAAGCTTGAAGAAGTCATCTTCAGATCCACCTCGTTGGCCCTAATACAGAGACGATTTATATTCTTATCCACAGCTGGAAGGTTGTGGTGACAAGCTGATGCGTTCTTAGCGCGGCGCGACCAGGAGCTCGCTATGTGCGTTGTTTCTCAATTACAGATTCCACAAGAATTGCACCTTTCTTTGCTTAGCCTTGATTTAAGGATGCCTATCTAAGCAGCTCCTTGTTGCACGTGCAGATTTGCGAAGACCTACCGGATGCCTGTTAGAAAGTTGTAACGAGTATGCAAATGATGCGAAGATCGCTTGCAATTCATTGGTTGTTTCCGCATTTTGCTCGAAAAATAAACGATTTAGAAGATCTTGCAGGGTCAGGCCTTCCGGATGATCATCAAATCTGCGTCGATGCCGATGGAGGTGGATCGGTGGGATATAAATCACGGCACGGTGACGACTTTTCAGATCGTCACGAGGATCTTTCAGATTCTCCTGCTACGACCGAAACAAAAAAAAAGCGAGATGATCCATCTGTCTATAAATATGTCGCTGGGGGAATTCTCGGGCTTCGAACCACGCTTGCGTTACGCCAGATGATCAAGCAGCTAGAGGGCAAGATGCAATAACAACATAAAACTTAAACTACTGCAGCAGCCAATTAAACTACCGTGGCCGCCCGGTGTCTAATTTATACCATCAGCGACCCGCGAATGACATTTTCATCAGAGGAGGAAATTTCGAACACGTCAACATAGCGTCATTCAACATTCCGTTTAGGTTTATTCCGCAGCTGTTCATGTGAATACTGCCAGATGTCGTAGCAACTTGCTTTTTCGAGTGACGTCGTGCAAAAGTATGGATTCGACGAGAGTTTTCGTCCGTTGTCGAGGTTGTCGTGGTGGTCGTCAGCAGCAGCCATTAAGAGGTGGCTCGTCGCGTTCGTCGTCGTGTTCTCGCTCAGCAACCACGTACTGATGTTGTGTAGTTATCTCCCCGTTCATCACGAACCCCTCGTCGCTATTCGACGAGGCTGCGCTGATCCGCCGCTTCTTCACAACGGCGGCTCCTGCTTCAGCTTCTGTTTTCTTTTCTTCACCGCCTGCTGGCACTTCAGCGACTCCGACTGCAGCAGCTATTTTTGTAGATACAACAATTTCACCCGACGTGGTGGGAGGTGCCTGTGTGCCTCCTCCTGTTCTTGGCGTTGGCCTTGGTCCTTCTTGGTGTTGAAGATGATGTTCATCTTGTCGTTCTTTCCCTTGCGCTTCTTCTTCTAGTACTACCTCTACTTCTGCGTCCGCTTTCACAAAGGGTCGATCCAATAGTTCTGCCTCGACCTTGCTCATTGCGCGCCTGATAATGTAGGCTGGGCCGCAGTTCCGCACGCGCAGGTCCCTTGTCAGTTCGTCGAGGTCCCGCCGGAATTGGCGGTTGCCCGGAAGGTTGTGGAAGACGCCCAGCACGGGCTTCGTACATCTGCCGACGGTTCCCGTGGAGATTTTCACCGAAGGGTCGTTTTGCCGATTCTTACGGGAGACCTTCTTCATGGCGGGGACCACGACCACGCGAGTGGATGAACTACAACCAGGAGCAGCAGTCGTAGAGGTCTCCTCACTCCCGCCGCTTGCAGGATTCAGCGCAGCACTCGTTCGGAGCTCGATTTCGGCGGAGCGAGCGTTCCTCGCGCTCGCCGGCGTTACGTCGTACAGGCAAGCGCAAATGGGACACGGCGAGCCGGTGCCGGTGCACTGTCTCGGGTACAGGCCCTCCAAGTACGCGCAATACCGCTCCAGCAGTTCGCGACGGTTGCCGCACGGATTTGCCTCCTCGCCGTAGAAGTAGCGGTCTGCGTCGGCGAAGAGACAGGGGTTCTCCATGGCTGCACGACCCATCATCACGCCTCGCAAATTTTGCGGCGCCACGTCACGAGCAGCTGTCGTTCCGGAAATTCCGCTTCCTGCTCCCCCCGCTGCGCTGGCGATGGTTTCGGCGGGCGCGGGAACCACGGCGGACGACGTGCCGGACGAGTCGTCGTCACCGTTCTTGCCGCCTCCCTCCACTCCTGGCGTCCTCACCACCGTCCGCCCGTATGCTATCTGCTTCGCTTGCACCAAGTTCTTCACTCCGCCGTTCAGCCAGAACTCGAGATCCGGAAACCGGTCGCACATTTCGAAAACGCGCTCGTAGTTCAGGGGTGGGATGCTTCGGTTCTGCGCCGGCGTCAGCCCTTTCAGGACGCAGCTCCGCGCGTGCAGGATGAACTTTTTCACCCTTCCCGTGGACTGCACCGTCTCGATGAAGTCCTCCAAAAACGCCCGGTCGGTGCTGCCGTCCACGCCGATCCGCGTCTTCACGCTGAGCTCCACCTCACTTACTATTTCCTTTTCCTCCTCCAGTGACTCCGCGATTCGGGTCATCACGTCGCGCACAACTGTCGGCTTCTTCATCAGCACGGCCCCGAACTCGCCCTTGCCGGAGACGCGGTCGGACGGGCACCCCACGTTCAGGTTGAGGGCGCGGTAGCAGTAGGGGGCGCCGCACATCTTCAACGCGGCGGACGCGCACTGCTCGGGGTTGTTGCCACCCAGCTGGATTACGAGCGGCTGCTCCTCGTCGGAGTACCCGAGGTGAAAATCCAGGTTGGACGCATGATTCACGGTTTGGTCCACCACCATCTCGGTCCACATCGTCATCCGCCTTGACAAAAGCCGCATGAAAAAACGGAACTCGCGAGTAGTCACGTCGAGCATGGGCGCGAGCTCGAGAGTCTTCTTATCGCCCTCGAGCCGGGAAGTCGTGGGAGTTGATGTGGACAACATATTTTAAAATCACGAGGAGCGAAATCAGATTGTCCGATCACCGCGTATACACTTCGTTGTTACGCGTAGACGTAGGCCTAGGCGTATCGACCACTAAGCAGTTTAGCCCCTGTTCGGTTCGTTGAGAGGATCACATCGCCACCAGAAAACAAAAATTCTTAGAAAAAAAAATCAACAACAAGCGAGCGACACTTATAGATACTCTGTCACTCCACTCGCAAATAAAGCGAAGTTGTACTCTTCGGATCCGGCGCGGCACGATCGTCGTGCTGATCTCAAGATGGATTTCTTCAGATCTTCCAGGATCAACATTGATTTAGATTTTATTCCATCGCAGCACACCGGTTGTCGACCGAAAACACGAAATACTCCTCATACACTACTTGTCTAAATCTAAGGTTAAGTCTACGGCTCCAGGCGATCAAGATCATTCACATTCTGATACGCATATTACGCGTTCGGTTCCATCAAACCTACTTTCTTACTATACTTTCCTGATCGACTCTAAAGAGGTTATACAAACTCCAAATTCAAAGCCAGCGTCGGGAGAACAACACGACTCACTCCGGAGAAAAACTCGACTGCACGTGGCCACAACTGAACGAGAAAACGAAACCAACGTCGGGAATATCGTTTTCTTCGTACGACTTCCCAGAGGTGCTAGCCGTAGCCATTTTTGCGCAGTATGAGTTAGAATGTATTAATTTGTAGAGTCTCGGAAAAAGTAAATTCAGTGTGAGGGAGCGCGCCGTGTTCCATGATCGGATCGCGATCGCGAACTTTATATAAGCAGCAGCAGGCTCTTCAACAAGGAAACGTATGCAATGCGCCGAGAGGGAACCAGGGCAGCAGCAGCACTTGACTTCTGCATAACCATAAGTATGTGCTTACATAACGCTTGCTTCCTACCATTCTTTTCAGCAGCTGCAACAATCAGCCTGTTCACGCCAATACGCACACCTTCCCGCCGTACCTCACCGTGCCCTCCGGCACTTTTTGCACCACCGCCGAGCACATTTCGTGGTAGGCAGGGCAGCTCTCCTTGCTGGCGCGGAAGGTCCGAAAAGCGTCGAGCTGCTGGTGAAACTCCTTTTCCGAGCAGCCGGCCTCGGCGTAGGGACCGACCGCCTCGTGGTAGCACTGGCGCAAGACAGTGCAACCAAGAGCAGAACAGTCGCGCCCGCCGTCATTCAGGCTCGAGACCTGTCGTGGTTTTACATCCGGTGCAAGATCGTCAATCTCGTTACTCCCGACCATTCTATTCTGTTATGATCCATGTCGCACTCGCGTCTGGCGATGCGAAAGCGGGACAACATCAACACGAGATACGAGTATTGATCTTCAAATCACTGCAGCAAACCTCTGTTGTTGTTTTTTTTAGCAGGACCTCTGTTGTTGTGCTACGTACAAACATACTTCCTTGTGCGATAGTGCGACAACGGGCGCTACAGAACACAGCAGCTGTGTGTGCACTTCGCTTTCGTGTCGACGACGAGGTCGTACTTGCTTTCTTAAAACACGACAATGATTCAACATCAACAGCGAACTACAACAGGTACCTTCACCGAGTACAGCCCCAGGTCCGGAAGAGCCTCCAGGATCTCGACCTTCTCCACGCGCACGTTGCCGATGACCAAACTCACGCCCGCTGTGTTCAGAGGGCATTCCTTCGAGACGCACTCTTCCGAGCGCACGTCGTTTTCGCAGCTTCGCTCGGCATCGTGTACCTGGTCGAAGTACTTTGCAACTTTTTCCGGGATGTAGTCCAGCACGCCCACTCGCGTATCGAAATTCTTCACATCCTGTTTTTCCCCCGGCGGTGCGATCGGCAGGTCTTCCCACGGAATTCTTTCAGCAGGCCCCGCAATGACCACGCCGTCCACCCCCGTTTTCTCCTCCCTCACGGCCCTTTCCGAATCAGACGTGGACAGCGAAAACTCAGTCTTCGGGAAGAACAGGTTTCCGTTCGGCCAGGTCGCGTCGGCGGGGCGAATGTCGTACTTAAGGATTTCGTGCCCGCCCTTGCCGTACCGGATCTTCTTCGGGATGCGCGTTTGGTACATCTGGTCCTTCGCGGGCGCCTCTTCACCGGGAAAGCTTTCCGGAATGAGGTAGGGGGGAAAAACCTGAGCGCTGTTCCACATGCCGAGGACTGTTGATGGGCTCACGGGATCGCCAACAGCGTCGAACGGCGCCGTAGGATTCAGCGAGTCGATGAAGGGATAAGACCCGAAATCGATCTGCTTCTCCTTCGAGGCGGAAGCGGTGGTAGCGGTGGCGGAAGATCCTGCGGCCGTCTTCACACTCGAAGCCCTAGCCTTGTTGGACCCCGACGTGGAACTCGAACTAGAAGTCCCAGCGCTTGAGGAGGACGCAGCGAAGCTGACCCTCGAAGAGGCGCTCGTCGTCGATGCCGTGGCACGCCGCGTTCTCGCCTCCAGTCCTCTGCTGCTGCTGCTGCCAAGCTGCAAGCGGGCGTGCGCATGCACGAACAGTGCGAGCGCGACAGTAGCCAGCAGTCTCATCATGTCCCGCGAGTCGCGATTTGCTCGCCGGGAAGCCTCACCTCAGACGGGCCGTTCCGCAGCGCACGGCCGGCCGCGACCTTATCTGTGGTGGATGCTGCCGGAGCCGGAGCCGGGGCCTGGGCCTCATCTTTCTTCTAGAAGGAAGTCGAGCGCATGCATGAGCCTGTGCTTGTGTGTGTCACGACGAAGTAAAAAACTAGAATGACAATGAGGCCCCCCTCGTGGAGCAGGACCAGTACGATCCCCTAGGATATTGATTGACAGAAGATACCATACCTACGCAGTTCAAACACGACTGTTTGCAGGAGAAGTTGTAGCCGCCCATCTCATGTTTTAAACGCCATACGGAAAAGCAGTGGGGGTGTAGTTAAACAGTCGCTACGCAATGGATGAACGATTCCCTCATCGGTTACGGTTCGCATAATTCGCTCTGCTTATATGTATCTTCTTTTTTTCATCGCCTTTTTTCTCTCTTACTTTAGTTCGTTGCTTCGTTTCTTCGTGTCAGCACTGCCCTGCTCACTCTTTCAGAAAGTAGATGTACCACTAGAATCTCTCACTCTCAAACTTCTGCACCAGTACGTAGCTAGTATAGTTTATGCCGCAGCAGCAGGCTCCTGCTGAGTGAGACTGTGCCCCTTTATCTATCAGCTGCAGCAGTAGAACCTCCGGGTGCTGTACCTGCGATCACGTCAGTGCCCGCGAAAGACCATAAGAAAGAGCGCGGCTCATCCCGCCGAGTCCGAGACGAGACCCCGCAGCAAGCGTCTCCCTCGTCGCTCCACTCCTGCTTAAAAATATGTACCAAACAGCCACGAACAACGAAAATAAGTATGCAGCGTCCAAGCAGAAAAACGCAAACGCCGTTTAGGCAATAGCAAAGTATAGAAAACGAGGCTCAAGCTCGCTTTTCGTTTCGAGGTCTTTTTCTGCCTGTTCATCTTCATCATAGTTTTGACATGCGTTTTTGGTGAGCGTGGACGTAGAGATCCGCCGGGAGCTACAGCTCAAACTCTGTCGCGAGCAGAAGCAGGATTGCGGTGGCGCAAAGGGTGAGGATGATTACGGTGGTCCACGCGGACTCCGCTTGCTCCTCGTATTCGTCGATGTACTCCAGGATTTCCTCCCATAGGTCCGGGTCCTCTTCCCAAATGAACGGGTGGTGATGCCCCCCCCTGCCGCCTGCTCTATGGCGGCCCCCTGCAGCCGGCAGGCTCTTCTCTA
>RXOD01004285.1:0-24807 GCA_005223375.1 Amoebophrya sp. AT5.2
TCGGTCTGCGCAATCGGCGAATCTATCATCTACCTGGCGGAAATGCCGCCGAAAATGGGTTTTTCACCCCTCTAATACTGCTGCGGACCGGCGAGTGACGTGTACAGCAGAAACCAGCGGGAGCTTCTCAGCCTCAGCGAGGTGATCTACGGCGCGTGCGCGCGCAAAACCCTGTACGCGCACTGCTTCAAAGAAATAGTGAAGGGGGTCGACGGGACGAGCACGAACGTGGTACATAGAAAGAAATCCTCTTCCGGTGGATCTGGATCCGGCGGAAATAATAAAAAACAGCCTCGTCTCGGGGAGGAGCAGGTGGAAGATGCGGACCTCCAGAGAGGTATCCTGCAGCCCGAGCAATTCGAGCGGATGCTGCAGGAGGCGCTGCAGCAGTGCGTGAAGAACGGGGATTTGGACCTTGGGGAGATCCATCTTGCGGCGCAAGCGGTGATGCAGGGACTGGACCATGAGCAGACCGGGTTTATAGCGATGAACGAATACGTGGAGTCGTGCTCGTTCGGGGAAAAAATCACCGCCAACGAGCTGGGGAAGCTGTTCGACAAAGACAGAAAGCGGGGGGTACTGGAGAGGCTGATGACGGACAGAAAAACACAACACCTACTGGAAATGGCGACGGAAGAAGGAGCGGCCATGTGGAAAGAATGGCGGGCGTCGCTGAACAGGGGTACCAACTACAACTACAACTCCTGGGATAATAATTGGGCCCAGGGCCAGGAGGAAGGAGAAAATGCCGGGCAGTTTTGGAACGATCATTGGGATTGGGGAGACGATAACTATGAAGTCGGCGAAGAAGCACAAGATGGCGCATCACCGGAATCGCAGGGGAAGCGCGCTGGCTTGGACGAAGTAGAGCTGGAGGATATGGCAGAAGGTGGAGATGAATGGGCACCAGCCCGAAGACCCTCGGCGTCGGCGGGCAAACGAACCGAGTAGAGCAGAGGAAGCGGGTCAGCAGAATCATAGATACGAAAGCAAATACGGGTAGACAGAGTCTTGTGCACCTGTACGATGTCCTTCTAGTTCTACTTCTACTTGTACTATGCGTGGTTTAGTGTAAGTATGTTAAGTACGTTTGCTTCGCCAAATTCGTCACGGGAGCAGGATGAGGATCGTCCCCGGTACCCTAAACATACGCTCGGTTTTTTGTTTAAAAAGCGACAGCAGGTGTAGCCCCACTACTTGCCTCTCGCATGAACTTCACTCGCCATCACTGTATGAAGCCACGGTTGGCACAACGACAGCCCGGCATCAACCACAAACTTTGAAATCTTGCACCACGGTCTTGCTGAATACAACGAACCTCAGTGAACAAGATGAATGAATTTTCGAGCGATATCTGTGGAGGAAGCAAGTCAGTGTAACTACGAACGTGAACGTGATCACTTTCTTTACCTGTCACCCAGCGCACTGACAGCTGTCTTGTTCCCCAACCCTTTCGGGTTTCTAATGATCATACATCACCTCACGCCTAGTGTTAAGAGCGCGTACCCATTCCTTCGTCATTGACATGCACATCGTCTACGTCTTTGCTCCGCCTTAGAAGAGGTACACGTAGGCCCATCGGTCACCCTGTACGATTTTGATCTTCATTTCGGACATTTCTAGCCGTACTCGCTCGTGCGAGTATTTTTCGATCGCAGAGGCAGGATTCGCACCCGTTGTAAGGAGATGATTTATTACGGAGCAACTTCGTGCTTCTTCATATTAGCGGATTCTAATATCATTCTATAGTTTCTACTTTCAGAATCAGATCCAAATGAAGATCTGTTAAGATAAAGTCGCAGTGCCGCAGTCCGAGTCGCAGAATGAACAGACGCAAAAACTGACATCATGGCAAAGCCCGGCCCCTCCATGAGTTCTGTGCAGCAGCAGATGGCCATCGTTGCCCCCCTGGCTCGCGACATACTGCGACAGGGGAAGCGCGAAGATGTCACAGTCAAGATTGCCCTTCGTGGCTTGGGCCTCCCCTCGTCGTTCCTCGCTGCCCTCGATAACGACACGGAGGACTACGACATCCTTCGGGAGATCTACTTGCGGTTCCACGTTGAAAACACCTATGACGAGGACAGAGGTTTGGATCACATGTTCGAGGTGATTGCAAAAGACCTCGGTGGCGCCGTCACTGCTTCTCGCGTCAAGCAGGTGCATACCCTTGTATGTGCCTGTTTCACGCGGACCTTGGCTGGTAAAGAACAGCTTGACGATTTTGAAGTACAGGTGAGTCGGCTGCAGGCTGTTAAAGAGAACCAGTGGGTGACGCTTGACAACGGAGACAAAATAATGGTGTGTCCGCATTTCAAGGAGTTTTGTGCCGCGTGCAAGACGGACCTGCGTTTAGACAACCAGAGCGGGTCGCGAACAGTGCAGCGGGCGCAAAAAAGCGTGAAGAAAGAGCAGCGCGGCGCAGAAGAGCAGCTGGAGTGGCGTGCGTTCTTGACGCAGTTACAGCAAAACACCGAGGAGCAGTGGAAGTACGAGGCCGCGACTCTTTTCGATCGTATTGTCGGGGCGCAGCCGGGCAGCGCGGATGCAAACCTTACGAACTCAAAAATCGCAGACCGCCTGAAAATGTCAGAAAAGCAGGTGAAAAGCTTTCGGCAAAAGTACAATGCGAAGAGAAAAAAGGTATTTTCGACGCCGGTTGGCGAAGCACCTGCACTTCATCTTGATGGTGAGGACGAGGAAAAGACCGAGGAAGATGTTAGCTGCAAAGAGACCGGTGACGTCAGGAGCATTGCAGTAGCGACGAAAAGCGAAAGCCAAACGCCGGCGCGCCTTGAGCAGCGTCCCTTCGTATCATCGAGAACCGATATCAGCCACTACCTCAAAGACTTTCCGTCGCAACTCGTGTCCATGGAATTGCTCAGCGCCGAATCCGTGGACCAGATTGTAGTGAAACGCCATACGGAAGAAGAAGTCTACTACGACATCAGGCTGCGGGAATATGGGCGCGCGCCGAAAGTTGATGATGACATCGTCGAGGACGCGCTGCTTGCAGCGCGTCTGACGAATAGTCCGCTCCTGTTCGTGATGCTTGAACTAGTCTTCGGCAAACGCATTGAGTGCCTCGTCGGCGTGGAGGATAAGATCCTCGCTTCTGAGGTTCTAAGCGCCTACTACTATGGGGTAGGCTCGTTCTTTGAAGCCCTCTATGTGCAGGAAGAGCCGGCGCGAAAGAAGCAGCTGTGGCGAAAAGCAGCCAACAACTTCGGCAAGGTGGTCTTGGAGCTGGAGGGGGATCCGGGCCGGCGATTGCGATCGGTGTGGTACTTGTTTCGCATGCTGCGTTTGATCGTGCACAACGACAAACTGGACCGCTACCTCGACCACATTCGCAAGCAGCTCGCGGAGACACTCGAACTGAAAACCAGCAACAAGAAGAAAGGAAAAGAAGCGCACGCGGATACGGCCCCTCCAACATTAGAGAGCCGTCTCGTGCACCTTCACGTGGTTCTACATTTCGCAAAACTGAAATTCGAATCCCACCTGCGGAGCGACGCGCTGCTCGGATTTCAGCAGGCTGAGATGTTGCTTGAGAAGCTACTGGCGGAACATCCCGACGCAACCACATTGCTGCTCCCTGGAGGAGAAAAGCCGGCAAAACGCACGCCGCTGGAGTTCATGATGGAAAATAGAACGGAAACAGGCGGCTCCGTAGTGCTCGACAAGGCGCCCCAGCGAGATCTCCGTGATTATCGTTGCGCGCTACACATTGTCCAGCTGCACCTGGCAGTACTGTACAAGGAGGCGCGCGACTTCGGTAGAAGCTACGAGTACTTCAACCGACTGGAAAAGGCACTAAACCCTCCCCCCTTTGGCTACGGGGAGCGTGGGGAAACGGAGCAGATGTACGTCGGCGTCCAAAACGCGGCTAAAGTCGTCGGCAGGCGCTCCTGGAGCGGAATGGTGCGAATGCCCGGCTTCTTCGAGAATTCGCATGTCCCATTTCACTTCGAGCAGAGCTACATTCTGGAGCGTTACCGCGCCTTTGTAGCGCTCGGGCGTTGTCAGCTTGCGCATCTGTGGATTGACCACCACTTTGGTTGGTCCAAGCAGTACGCGAAACCGAAGATGCTGCGCGCGTATGCAGACTTCATCTGTAATCCGACGAGGAGTCGCCTGGAGCCGTCGTTCCGCCGCACGTTTGACGAGAACTTCAAACCGGACTTCGATACTGTCATGGATCAAATGGAGACAAAACTCGCTGGGGGTGAGGCTGCGGAGGAGATCTACAGTAACGAGCCCCGCAAAATCAACCCAGTCGAAAATGACGTCCTCTCAAAAATGTACTTCGATCTCCTTGCAGAGGAGGCTCTCCGGCAGGAGGACTACGTGGCGTGCGTTCGTGCTGCAGAGCGTAAGCTCACCTTTCTCGGCGGCGAGTGGGACCGCGTCGCCTGCTACCTCATTCTGCGGGCTTGCCTCGAGATGGCGGATAGGGTTGAGGGCGCAAAGCTCGGTCAAGAAAAGCTGAAAAAGCTGCGACTCGATTACCCCGGACAGATGCGGTATCACGAATACTTCTTCGTGCTCTACCTCGAAAACGAACTCACCACGTGCAGCGACGACGGATCGGATCGCGTTCTCTTCCGTATCAACAAGTTCAAAAAGCAGTTTCCACGTATGGTGGCCATGTCCAATATCAAGCAGAGTCGCGACTTCTTCGCTGCATACCAGGCTGAGTCTGAGCACCAGCTGCACAAGGCGTCGTCGTCGTCGAGCACAGCGATGAGTAGGAAAGGCAAAGTGGCGTTGGCGCGCGCAGTCGAGCTAGCTCGCCGCGCGACGAAATATTCCGAAGGTCGCCTGTGGTTAGCCGCGCTCCAGACCGCAACATCATTGCCTGACGATCTTGCAAAAATCTCCCTCACCGCCGAGGACCACTTGGATCTGCTGTGTGCGTGTCAGATGAACATGTTGGATGGAGCTGTGGAATGTAAGCACGCGGCGGCCGGGGCAGCGGCAGAGGACGGCGATGACGGTGAATTGACGGTGCAGGAACTCGCCGAACAACTCGCCGCATGCAAGGACTCTCTCAGCTTCCGAACACGCCTGGCGACACTAATCGACTTGGAGCAGCGAAATGCCCGGCCAGACATCGATCTGGAAGGTAACCATCGACTGCCCGCGCTTGTGCCGGAGCACTACGTCTGGCAGAATTTTGATCCTGCCATCTGGCCGGAATTCGCGAAAAGGAAAAAGTATCAGTTCGTAGACTTGCCACGACGCCGGGAGGATCATATGGCAGGTGCCGCGGATGGAGCCGGAGGTGATGCCGCTCCGGCAGGTGGAGGCGGCGCGGCCACGGGCCGGAAGAGCGGTGGAAGCAGGATGAAAAATCGACGAACCGACCATCTCCAAGACACCACTTCTTCGAAGACCACAACTACAAGCAACTCCGACTTTGGTTCACCGAAACAGGGCACTTCTTCATCTGCCTCGCCAGCGCTGGTGCTCACAGCCACCGAAGACCCGCAAGCTAAGGTGACCACGGAGAATGTCGACGCTTTCGCAGCGTCCGTCTTGGAGGCGGGCGCGAATGACAGAACGCTTTTTGACATTTCAGCCTTTCTCGAAGCTGGCAGCAAGTACTTCTGCGTCATCAGCAACCATCAAGGGATTGACAAGACCCGTCGGCTCGAATTCGTGCGCGCGATACGAAAAGGATTCGCGAGCAAAGCGAAGAAAAGTGTCGGGTTGAAGGTGGACCAGCACAAATTGATCAAAGTGAAAATCAACGGCGACCATCGGCTGTGGACGTCCACAGTTTTTGTGAACAGATTTGGAAAGCGACTTTTGGTTTTTCGCCGAGAAGACGACCATGCAGGGATCGAACGGGCAAAAAACGCGACGAAAGCGAATATTCAGGTCGCCCGCGAGTGAAGGCCTCGCCAGATCACTCAGTAGCGTCCGCGTAGTCGTAGGATGATACGTGCGTACAACTTGGCGTTGGCAAAAGGTGGAAGCTCAACCTTGTATTCGTGTCCAACTTTTCGTTATACATACTTGCTTCGACGCGATATCTTTTTTTTCTTGCCTCAAATCAATTTATTACACACTCACTTCTTCTTGCTTCTACGAAGATTCCATGGAGCTGGCACACCCTTGTGCGATGGTCGCATCAGCAAGGGCGATCCTACCGTGTTCTGTTCGTGGTGGTTAAATCATTCGCCGTAACCGATGTCGAGTCACATCCAAAAAACAACTTGATGTTGTCTAATGGACGAAGATAGCGCGAGCATCACGAGAGACAAGGAAGCTGCGAGAGAGTATACCGAAAAAGAGACGCGCTTTTTCCGTGCAATGAAACGATGCCCGATTTCATCCTGTCGTCCAATACGATTCGGCATAACGGTAATTGACGTCCAAAGTGAGAGCTCGCGCAGCCTGCATTCCATCCGCATCTCGTCACTTGTTCAACAAGAAGTTGGCTTTCACAGATAAGCCGCCGCCTAAATATTTATAGATACTTACACTGACTTGCTGCACTTGTTGCTGTCATATTTCATCAAGCGGGCTTAGTGTAGTTCGAGCTTTCAGTCATTGAAGGATGCGTGTTTCGGGGCAAGGGCAACATGTTTTACGCATTGCGAACAGACAAGTCTGTGGCAGAGGGCCTCTACTTTCCGCCCTGGTGAAGCAGCCACGCTGGCACCTCAGCGAGTGGAGTTGGGGCCGAGGATACGGATATCAATATGCCACGCAGACTAGAGCGAAAGCTTCGACGCCGTCTGCCACGAGTGGCACGATTCACGCATCCGCAACTCAGAAGATGAGTACGAAAAGCCAGCTGCACGACATTGATTGCCGCGCCATGCAGTCGCACGCACTCTCGCTCGAGAGCAACGATCACCACGGGATAACCGCAACGAGCGCCGCCGCAAATAAATCTGGTGTGGACTTCTTTTGCATGGAAGTGGCCAGTATTGATCCGAGGCTCGATTTCTACACGCTGCCGTTTGCATGGCCTGCAACTGCCCTAGTTCGTGTGGGAAATGATGACTCGTGGATTGCCATCCTCATCCGAACATCTGTTGGGGCGAGTGGTCGGGGGCCCGCTAGACTGAAAACTTTCCGTCGCGAGCTCATCTACGAGTTTTCTGCGCGCCGGAACCCTGCACAGCTACCAGAATTTTGTGTCGTGGAGGGCGAGCAAAAGTTCTTCATCGGGCACGATGCACGCACGCGCAACGTGGCGCACACGCGCTTTCCAGCGAACCGCGAAGTAGGTCCAGGAGCGGTGGCAGAGGAGATTGTACGGCTTTGGGCACTCACTCCGCGTCGATCGAGGCATGACTCTATGCTCTACCTGCAGCAGTTCATGAGCCACCAGTGGGCGAATCAATGTCGTGGCATACTTGCTATCGATCAACTTTTTTACACCGCACTGGGCCTCGAGCTTACCTTTCCGACTTTGGTTTGCCTACGTGGTGGGAGCACGTGCCGGGTTGGAAGCCACAGAGTGATGCACAAATTGCCGACGAGTATCGATGACGGCGCCGTGCCAGGAAGGAAAATGAAGTTTGCTGCCTTTGCCGGCTCTAACAAAGAGCGTGCCTATACCGCCGATGAATTGAAAAATCTCGATTTTTTGTGCGCGATAGATCTCTGTATTGAGACGAAGTCGCTTCGCGGATTCTGCATGTTTCCATCGATTTATTTTGATTCGCTGCAACTTCACCTCAACGCGCGGGTGACAACCACTGGCGTCCGCACACACACGGTGTTTTTTCCAGCAGATAAAGAACCAAAGTCGCCGTCTGCACGCACGAGACAGGCAGCGCAGCTCCCATTTTATGTATCTGCAGCGCCTGAGTGCAGGGCCTCGCAGCTGGAAAAACTCAAAAGGCTACTCACTACAGAAAACCCAAGTGCGGTTTCACTGCCTGATCTTGGATCATCAAAACTCTTGCAACAAAAATCCATGGACGCGTCTTCATCGAGTCTTCCACCAACGGAGAGACCACTCCAGAAAACACGTCGCTCCAGACGCGCCCTCGTTGACATACTTCTGAAGTCACGAACTGCCAGTTGTGTTGAGGTGACGCGCCGCCAGCAGTAGAGCACGAAGAAGGAGAAGCAGAGGGCTCCTTGCACGAAATCGCTTCTTCTAGCTTCACGACAGAGAGACTGACAAAAGCGAGGGAGAGGAGCAATGCGGCTAACGATACGCCTACGTGCACGAGGAGAGCCAACCCTGATCAAAGACCATTCACCAAGTAGGAACGAATCTGAATCTGCCGCGCACATAAAGAAAAACTTCTACCCATGTTTGTAGATGCATGTTGACAAAGTTGCTTTGACTTAAGGAATGTTTGCAATGAGCAAACCATTTTGCCAGGCTGAAAAATGTTGAAGCTATTATTTCGAGAATGAAGCGTTTATTTCTCCTTGCGGAGACGATGAGTAGGGTGGCGACGTTGATTTTCGTCCTGGTGGAGGAGGTTTCCGCGGTGAAGGTGAATGTTATGAAATTAAAATAAATTGAAAAGCCAGCTATTTTTAGAAAGGCAACTTTACCAGGAAGCGACTGACTTTCCCAACCCCTCGGGACTACCTGAGCCTTACAGTAATCGCTTGTGGAACAGGAGGAGGAGGGACTAGGCTGTCCTGCTGCTGCTATGCAAGCTGCCGCTGCCAGGCTCCTTCTGCATCAGGAAGATGAGACAAAATTTTACGTTTCTGACCAATCAGCAACAGGAGCATCGTCTGCTCGGACCAATCAGCAAGCCATCATTCGGCCGACACGATGCTGATTGGTCCGAACGACCACCAGCAGGACTGAGTAGCAGGATCACATTCGCGCATCCATTGCGCAGATCCATCGGCGGCTCCGAAACCTCGGTGATAGGCATCCATCGGTCCCTGCACCTGGCTGAGGCTGCTCCAGCTCCGGCGTTTATTTGTTAGATAAAATAATACACGCAGAGCCTTGTGGTCGTCTTTCTTAAAGAACCCAATAGCTGGCTCTGGCCCCGCCACAGCGGTCGTTGACCTGAAGAGAAGGGCCGCCCCGGTGAGCCTAGTGAACCTCGGCAGTTCGGTCTCAGAAGAAGTCGAAAAAACACACAAGGTGGGCAAGGACGCAATGGAGTACGCTACGGAAATCGATGCCATCGCAGGAGACCGGTCGGGGTGTTGGCAGGAGGGAGTGATGAGCGTCACGGTGGACAACGTCGCACAGGACCTGTCGTACGTCTCGTGCCCGGACGCAGACAACAACGTTCCGAGGTACGCCGGCACGCGCCAACAATGCTGCGGCGCCTTCTATGAAGAACAAAGGCAATCACGAGAGCCACCACTTCTACCAATGCCAGTCAACATTATAGCCATTGCATTCAACATTGCAGCTAGTAAACTTACACTTAGCTTGCTTCAGCTTCTAAACTAATAAGTAAAGTAGTGGGGGGGGCCAACGTTCAATCGGAAGAGGACAAGGTCCGGGTCTTCCGAGGACAAAAAACGTAGGAATCTGATGGTGCCTCCGGGCTTTGATTGTCCTCTGCTGGGGAGAGGGATGAAGCTCGGGGGCGGGGGCCTACGATCGCTCGTGTTCGTGTATGTGTGTGTCTACTAAAGTAGGTGGGTCTACTGTCGATCTCACTGGTCACTGGTGGGCCTCGAGGACGGTCGCCCTCTGGATAAGAGCGCGGGAGAGAGTATGCGGTGGACGCAGCCGGCGGCGAAAAGGGAGCAAACCGACCGCGTGAAGTTCGTGGTGTACGTCCCGGAAAACGTGTCGAAGCTCCAGTTTCAGGGCACCTTCGTGCCGGAAAACCCGCTAAAAACTACCGACTACCAGGGGGTCAACACGGCCTACCAGGACGACAGCATCTACCTAAAATGGGACGAACACAAAGAGGAAGAAACAACGGTACTACCGAGGATGCACAAGCGAGAAGATGCCGACTGTTGTAGGGAATAAAGGGAAAAGCCGGGCTTGATCGATCATCGTCGATGAATCCGGAGGCAGCAGCTCCAGCTGGTGGTCCAAATATTTTTCAATCAACCACTAGACTATGATATCGATTTTTTCACGACAACATCAGGAACCAGCCAGCGGGCAAAGCGAGGACCCCCTGTTAAGCGCTCGTCGAAAAAAAATCATATATCATTTGAGACTGCTCCCGGTCCTGGATTCATTTTCATTGTTCATCTTCTGCTTTCTTTATTGATTCCAACAAGCCCTCCCGCTCCTAGGTCGGAAAGTCCGAAGAGCAGGCGATGCAATGCTCTCAAGAACAATGCAATGGCCCATCTTCGTTTCCCCCGCCCGCCCCTGCAGTATCTACCTAAAATCAAACAAAATCCCCTCCGCCGAGGAGAAGGAATAGGAGCGCTTCGCTGTATATATATTTTTTTCCGAGCTGTAACTGTGGTGGGTACGCCGGTCGAGTACACGTTGAACCACTTGTTTGACGCGAGCTCCGTGAGCCTATCAAGCCAATACATGGCTCACAGTCATGCGATGGCACCCTTTGACTGGGTAGAGGGGGCTATGCTCTGGAGATCATCTATTTTTCTGCGTGCTTTATATATGTCGGCAACCTTGCGCATGCGCTTGCAAACATTGATGTTGCGTCGCATAGTTTCAAAAGTGCTGCGTATCGAAATGGCCTGATTCATTGCGATGGATCAACCGAGACCGCCACTGGCAGCATCAAGAAGAATTTGAGGAGGACACTGGTGATGTTACGTTAGGACCTATGTTTGTGTGATCCATAAGTTGCTCAGTGTCTACGGACGAGAAAAGCTAGAAGCCGCGAGGCTGCTCCGGCCCCCGCTGGACCTCTTCTGCTTCAAGGACGAGGTGCAGCAGGCAGAGCTTTCGGGCATGCCTCGCATGGTGGAGGTGCCTCGCAGGGAGGGGGCGCTAACGTTATACGAGGATACCTCATTCGCGACGCATTTTTGCCTACTTAAACGAAATACACAGAAGACGTCTCCATAGATACACCCACGGACTGGCAGTCTTCTGTGGTCGGACCGTCGTATTGCGCGCACACGAAGGACATATGACTGAGACAGACAGTGACTGAGGCTGCAAGATCATATTTATTCACGAACCTCAAGCAGCTATGGCAGATTTATTGGATGGATAATCTTATAACTTCATACATTAGGATTTCCTTGCCCGCTTAGCGGTGTGGTCGCCACTCCGTCACTATGCGGCATTGATGTAAAAAGGAGCCTGGGCCCGGGCCAAGGCCATGGATTATTTTTTCTTCTTCCATCTTCGGCATGACGCGACGGCCACGACGCGCTGGTCAATCTCTAACAGGCTTCTACGTCGAGAGACCATGCTGAACGCAAAGCCGTTACATCCTATTTCTTTGGATGATGCTATGCGGTTACCTTTGGTAGTGGGGGTGCACTCCGATTAATTTGGAAAAAGCCGAAAATCCGATTTCATTTGCAGAATGAAATCGGATTCAGCCGGGCCGTGTCTACTTTTTTTGCGTAAGTATAACAACCGTGCGAGTAGTTCACTTTGGTATAAAAACACTCTGCCATCGCTAGGAATAAAATCAATGATTACAGTTTAGCTGATGTAGCCCAGTGTGGCTGGCTTACGGCCTCCCTTTCCATAGCGGATAGGAAACCAGGCTGGATGGTGGTATGCGAAATTCAACGACGGAAAGGCGAGGAGGATTCACCGCCTCACGTTCATACCGCGTCACGACGGCTTCTCGGAAAGGCTCGACGGCGCGTGCGTGCGACTGCAGCTCAAAGGCCAGGAAGACACACCGCCAAGCGACGCGTTCACCCAGGATGCTCCTTGCGACAGGATACTGCCCAGTGTACTCTTACATCGATGGATGGATCAAACGAAGCTACGGTAGTGCTGAGCAGACCGACTGTAGCTTTGCCGTAGTTCTTCCGGAGCCCTGGATAAAGAGGGTCGCTGGACGGTCGTCCCAGCACCAGGGTCTCTGGAAGCTGGCCATTGCTCTAGTGCTGGTGCAATGAATAGCAATATTTATTTGCACCTTGAAAAATATTGGATTCGGATGAAACAGATGTGCTAGCGCACCAAAACTAACCACTAGCTAGCGAAAGCGAAACCGAAAGTGGCCAGTTTCTGCTTCTAGGGGTTGGTGTGTCTCAGTCCGACAGGATCCTGCCCGCGGAGCGGAACGTCTGCTCATTGACTACCGAGGAGGCAGCTCGAGCTCGTCCTACCTCTTCTAATAAACAATTGGGCAACTGGAACCACCGTGACGATCGACGAGGAGGTGATCGGCTTCCGACTCATCGCGAAAACCCACCAACCCAGTGGCACGAACTACTTGGCTTACCACAGGACCCCTGTTCTTCAAACCCATATCCTTTTGATCACCCTCGAGCAATGATGACGATGTTAATGTTTGGCGATGGCGCCTGATATTTCCCCTGTTGCTCTCTTCCTGCCTCGGCTTCATCTGTTTTCTTGCTGTACTATTATCAGTGGCATCACGGCCCTCACATGCCTGATTTCTATCGGCTCAGTATTCACTGATAATGGTGACAGATGGTCATGATCCTCAACATGGATATTTGTATACGAAGTACAAATTTATAATTTCCCCTGCTACCTGCTCGGCCTTCTACTTTTTGTTTTTACTCTTGCCCAGTGAACATCAGTCCGGGGCCGCGCGATCCGCGTATCGTCTTTTGCTTTCCGCGTAGCCCGTGATGTCCTTTGTCAGGCTCGTGGTCTTACTTCCGAGGGCACAAACCGACAACACCACCATCGAACGAGCCCGGACAATCACAGCTGTATCATATATCTATGTTGGAAACTACTTGGTTCTAGCCTACGCGCCAGGTTTGGCCTTGGCGTCGCCGCGGCGACACCAAAACCGTTGCCTTTTCTAGTAAATATATTAAAATACAATCGGATCTAGGGGTTGTGTGGATTTCTCGGTTATGAGGATTTCTGCGGGGTGTCGATCAACGGGATGGTGGAGGCGTCTTTGGTGGACAAGTCCAGGATCACTGCGGAGCAATCTGACGGAGTCCACGGCCGGTCCGAGCCCTCCCTGCCACTCGACTTCACGCTTACCGCAGGGCCGAGGGCTAGAAGTGGTTGATACTGATGCGATAAAGTTATACACTAAAAATAAAATCGAACAAGTTGATATTGATTATTATATCGATCCGGCCGGTCGGCCGCGGCCCTGTGGTTGCGCTACTTACACATATTTATGATATGCAAAGCGACGCGATGAAAGACCACGTGGCTATATTAGAAGTACTGTACTAACCACGCTTGATCTCCAATTGTGTTCGGAACCGAAAAAGAAGCGCTCGCTTCAGGGTTCCGATCGATTCGTCGCAGTGAAAGAGTCGGCCGCTAATGGAACTGCCCTCGCTTCGGTCGCGACCTGCGAGGGCAGTTCCATCAGCGGGTCGCGACCGCTTCTTTCACTGCGAGGGCAACCGACCTTAGGTAGAAAGATGCTTTTTCTTTTCCAACTTCGTTCTAATTCTACTAAAAAAAGGCAACGCAACTGAGTAGTGCCCACTGCAAGTGGCTGTCGGTTGATTTTCTTCCTTCTCCCCCGGCCTGCGTCTAAAGATGCCGGGCACCACACCAACTACGAAGAACAACCCCTTAATGGAGGGAAAAATCCAGCCGTATCCACATGCTCAGCTACAGGGGTTGGTAACGAGGAGACCAACTGGAGTGCATCCTTCGACCCACCTACGCACATTAAGGTAACAATACAGCTTTTGTATGAAGAACAATAGGAATACCGACACTGCAGAGGCGCTTTACCATCTTCAGCGCGTACCTGCTACAAAAGTCCGGCGGAGCTGCGCCACTTCTAGAGGGGCCGGGGCGGGGCGGGCCGCGGCCGGGGCCAAGTGATACTACTATCTTTCATCTAGATGCGAACATGGTATGCTAGTCAGCACGAGCACGTCCACGAACACGAAGTATCGCAATCGAATATGTGACAGGTAATGCAGCTGTGGAACCGGAATAACTACGCGGAGACAACCACCGATTGGAATACTGCTCTCCGAAGCCGCCTCGACTACGCGCGGGTGTTTCTCAATGACGAAACGACCGCGTTCGCGACCCTTCCGAAGGTGACGCCGCAAGGACTGCAGGGCACGGGCCTGCTCATTGACAGGGAGGTGACGAAAATTTAGGAGGATTTCACAAAACTCAGCGGGCCGCGGGTATCGATCAAAAGAAGTAAGTATGATCTGAAAGTGTAGTCACGCTCACGCCGTCTCTGTCCTAGGGCTTTCTTTCTGCAGGGCTGGATCCAGTGTTGCCTCTTATTCTTCACCGCCATACTCGTCCCTCGCAGGAATATCTAACTAGACAGAAGTGACAGGGTCTCTACCAAACCCGCCGATAGTACGTAGACCTTGCGTTGAGTTTTTTGAACCTTTAAAAAGGCACGGTCAAAACCCCTCTCACCTCCGACCACCTCATGACCATCTGCGGGGCGCGGTTCTTCGAGGCCGTGCCAACGCCGGGTAAAAGTAGTCCGAGTCTAATTCTATTGCTCGACTTTTGTTGTACTTAGATAGTTGTTTGATTCAATTTGTAAATAGCTTTTGTCAGATCGAACCTACCCCCTATAAGCTGGCGCGATAGTGTTACACTGACTACACCACGACAGAACTCTATACTAGGTCGAAGCGTATACACACGCTAACCTCGAGGCGCTCGGCGCTCTCTTCCGCCCGTACTGCTTGGACTAACGCAAACGCACCAGCAGCACTGGTTCTGCTGGTCGCTTAGCCCAAGAAGTACGGGGGCGACGAGAAGGCTTTGTCGTTGGTTTCGTCGCACGATAAACCCTGGCTGCCGCCTCAGCCCAGCTTCCATCGTGCGACGAAACCAACGACTGTCCTCCGCCCTGACAGGTCGGGATGGACTATCCGGATCTGGTACAGGAAATAATGCGACGAGAAGATGGCTATGGCTCCACCGTGCCGAACCTAAGGCTAATCCACTATCTTTCCCATCCCCTCGTGTTTGGTGGATGCGTATTTGAAACGTTGTATTCTGGTCGCGTCTTGGTATCGATCTACACTGTGGACCTTTATTTTAACAGGATCCGACGCGGTGAGCTACTCCGCGGGCGACTTCGATTTCATCTATCCCGGCGGGTGGGGGAATTTCGGATTGGACCGCGTTGCGGAGCACGTCGCGTTCGAAAACGCGGCGCAGGGCGGCGCAGGAACCACGGACATGCGGTCTCTTAAGGGTTGCAGGAACTACTCAGCGATTTCTTCAGGATGAATGACCACCCGCCGGTGTAGGAGGTTATAGCTTTTCCTACATCCATGATCCGTCAACCATCTCAGGCAGTAGGAGCGCCAAGCAGCAGGTACCGATGCACCGATGGCTGCAATGAAGGGATTGGGCGAGGTCTAACTGATACCGATAGGACCCCCAAGGAAACGAAGAAGCTGGTGTGTCCTCATCTTTCTACGGTACTAGACACACGACAGCAAAAGCCGCTCGCTCCAGCACTGCTTCTCCTGTCTGTGTGGTTGTAGTTTCTCAGGCATTGGCATTGGCATTGGCATACTTACTTTGCAGCTAGCAAATCATACAGTGATCTCAGAGTGGCATCTACCGGGATCGAATGGGGACAAAGGAAACCACGGAGTCGCTCGATCGCGGAGGCATCCGGTCGCTGAGTTTTTGCAGTCTCTTCTAATACTTAGGGCAACGTCGACGCGGGTGGTCCAATGCCTTCCGGCCCTGGCTGGTGGTACGCGAGGTTCAAGGGGAACGGGGCGAAATGGATCACCTCCTTCACGCTGTGGCCCCGAAGTGACTGCAACGAAGGTAACACGCCCGACCCCGTGAGCTGCAGTGCGGCGAACAGCGACATCGTTAACGAAAAAAAACTGTTTCCACTGACGACACTCAAACTGTGTCCACTAGGAGCATAAACCCCCTTCTTGCAGTTCTACTTACAACTTTTCTAGTCCTGGTCTTCTGGCCTCGGTCTGTTCGTAGTCGTTTTTTACAATAACAATTCACGTCTATTTTTGTATTTTTTCTGTCTTCGCGGCTAGGCCATTTCCATGCATTCTGCTCTGCAGGGTGGATCAGCCAGAAATAAAGAAAGCGAATTTAGTGGAAACCGCGAAATTTGCTGTAACCCCGTGAGCAGCAGGCTGGACGGTGCATGCATCCGACTACAGCTGCCCAGCGAGCCCGAACCCAGCAACGCGGTACTACCCAATATTATCAATCGTCTAACTTCGTGTTCGTCCTGATGAGAGCACGAGCTCATCGTTAATTTTACGACTTCTACCACCAGGCCGAGGCCCCGGACAACCCTTGCGACATCATCGTGCCCGCTAAAGGAGTCGACAGCTAAGCGACGGAAGATTCGATTGCGATTCCAACCGCATCCATAGTCATAGAATAAACGCAGCGATACTTTCTGATCATGGGCGCGATGGGCGCTGGCGCATGCGGCACCTCCAGGCGGCTTCCAGCTCGTGGTGCGACGCCACCGTGGTGTCCGCTGTAGCCTAGATAGCTCAACACCCCTGCCGACAACACCAGGACGCAACGGGAACTACGCTCCACCGCCACCCCGTACGAGACTTCTGCTCTAGTACCAAGGCATGGAACGAGCTGTGATCCGAGCCGCCCCTTAGAAGTAGGCAGCGGCTGAATGTAGCGGTCGCTCGTAGCTGGGCGAGGGCTTGGGGTTGGGCCTTCTACGCCTACTAGAGCTAGAGCTAGAAGTAGACTGCTCTGATATTGAACTTTTTTCGCAATGCCCGTTTTTTCGCAATGCCCCTTTTTTCGCAAGCCACCCTGCAGTCTTTTCAAATGCCCCTTTTTTCGCGATCATGAATTGCGTCCGCAGATGATGCTCTTAGTTTTTTTCGCAATGGCGATCATCGGACCCGCGGTTGTAAGAGAGAAACCCGCGGACGATCGTGGTGAACCAAAGAGTCGTCGGGTTCAAGATCATCACTGCCGCCCCCGCGGAGGTGCTCCAGTTCTCCGGCATCACAAACATCAACGGGAAGGTTTTTCCGTCCGATAATATCTGGCTCCACGGAGGGGGGTACGACTTGAGCACGTTTATCGACATCATGGACTACCGACCGGATGGCGCCCAAAAGGTGACCATCGACAATCCGGAACCCGGGTTTCACACCCTCTCCATTTTTCCCCGAGAAGACGGCACGAGGGTGGGAAAGCTGCGAGTCGTATCGGAGGGAACGACCAGCAACGCGACTGCCACGTTTGTTAGCGGGGCACACTGCATGGAAAAGGAAGATCCAGAACCCTTCACCTGCGTGGCTGCTCGGTAACGATGAAGACGACGACGTCGACGAGTCAGTCATATTTTTCATCAAGAACTTTTTGTGGCTAGAGGATTGATCCGCGACCTCTGATCATCGGAGTTCGTCCGATGATGCAGCCGCACGTTTTTTTTTTTACAATCAATGTATGATTGTCAATCGAAAGTGGGTTTTCAGATATTGGTTGACTGCACCACGGTCGACGACAAGGACCGCCGGCTTCACGACAAGGACCGACATCCATGAATTTGTGCGATGTTTGCAGCATGAGTCGAGACGTAGTAATCCACTCACTGTAGTCGCAGGAGCCAGAAGTGCGAGGACAATAATTTGATTCCAGCCCTTATAATTGGTTCTGCTTCTGTTACTGTTGATTGCTCTTGATAGTATCCCCGGGTCGTGCATGATTGAAGAACCACGACTGGGATCAGCAACATTTTTGATCTGGGACTGGAGCTGCTGCTGCATACCTGAACTATAAATATTAATGTCATTGAAATTGAAGTTGAAATTACTTTTATTTGATAAAAACTGTAACTGAGCTCATATTTTATTAGCAAACTCAAACAGCAACGGGAAGTGATGTCGTGACGAGCACAATATCCGACTGCGCGTCTGCCTCGCGCGGACGCGGCGGGATGAGATGTCCTCTCGCCGCGCTGATAATTGGCGGGGCCGCGGTTGCCTTGGAACAACATGATCAAGTGATGAGTCTGGGCCCCAAAAAAAATTCCGCCCTCGCCGCTTTGCTGTGTCGGAACGGTGGCATTCCGATTGAGTCCAACGTCTGCGTGTGTCCCGAGGACTTCTACGGCCCGACCTGCGAATTTCCTCGTTGCCCCAATGACTGCTCCGGGCCCGACCACGGCGTGTGCGAGAAAACTACCGGCAAGTGCGCGTGCAAGGAGAACTATGCCGGGGAAAGTTGCGCGACCCAAGTCGGACGCAGCGCGCTGTCCGGGTTGGCGAGTAGAGCCCTAGTGCTGAAGAACCCGGCCGAGGTGGATGGCAAGAAGAAAAAGCGGCTGCTAGTACATGATCACCCCACACGCCAGTGCCCGGACGACTGCCACAACAACGGGTCGTGCGACGCGGAAAGCGGAAGCTGCACCTGCTTCCCGGGGTATTCGGGCGACAGCTGCGGAGACTACTGCCCCAACGAATGCACCGGCCGCGGTCACTGCGTCAACGGCGCGTGTCTTTATGACTAAGGAACAGCTGATACTGAGGAAGTATGTGGCCGATGCTGACACGGACGTAAGAGCAATTTCCAGGCATTTCCGGGTAATTATAATCGATCTTGTGGGGGGCACAGGCTTAGGGTCCTTGAGGTGGGGGACGTCGAAGGAAGAAAAGTCATGGATGTAGCGGTCGTCCGCTGGGCTATCTGTGTGCGACATCACAGGCTGGAAAGCAGCAACACTTCTGCTGCTTTCCAGCGGCTGGAATCCTTGTATATACAATCCTCTTGTTACTGCCAGCTGGTTTCCCGTGCACATTGTTTGTTTCGCAGCTTTTCGGGGCGCGGACTGCAGTGTGCCGCACACTGCAGTCCGCGCCCCGAAAAGCTGCGAAGCGAATGGATTTGCTGGATCCTGTGAGCGAAATGGATTTGCTGGGGATGGGTATGGCTGTGCTTTGTTATGGTCGCGCAGGTGGGTGCATGCGCTAGAAGTTCCGCGCTGCTGGTGTCTGAGTGGAAAGGCAGGCGGGCGAAGGTTTCGGCAGTCGATTTTTATGACGCTAACCGATTGCCTTTAGCCTAATAAAGGCAGTCGGTGTCTGCGTGGTTTTTCTATTGAGAGGAAATGTTCCATGGCATCAATGGAAAGTAACGGCTTACATAGTACTTCCCAGCAGCTGGTTTCCCGTGCACATTGTTTGTTTCGCAGCTTTTCGGGGCGCGGACTGCAGTGTGCGGATCCAGTGCAGCGACCACGGCGTGGAGAACGACGACGGCAGCTGCTTCTGCGACGAGGGGTGGTGGGGCGCCGACTGCAGTGTGGAGGCGGTGTGTCAGGACCCGACCTGCTCCGGCCACGGCAGCTGCCTCAAGGGCTTCTGCCACTGCGCGGCGGGGTTCTCCGGCGTGCTGTGCGACGTGCCGCCCACGGAGTGCGACCCGGCGTGCACGCAGCCAGGAAGTACCTGCGACCGCACCGTCGGGAAGTGCATGTGCGGGGACGCCCCCTGTCCACCGGCTGGCGACAACGGCGGGGCTGGCGGCGGGCCGGATTCTGCCCAGACCGACGGAAATGCTACGCGAGGAGACTTTACAAGAACTACAACAGGAGGGGTTTCCTTTATAATTGCAGCGTTCTTGGTTTCTCCGACGGAGCTGGGGGAGTCATAGTCCGCGCGCTAGTTCGTAGCTTGGCTGAAGCTGGGCTTCAATAGGTACGTGCCACGACCAGGCGTTTGGCCCTCCCGGCCCTTTTGGCTTCGTTGTCTGCAGCTCCTGTATGTCGACAGCTCCGTATTTACTGGTGTACTAGCATGTGCTACAATAGGACGTAGCAGGCCCCTACATCGCCCATCGGAGAAGCGCACTACCAGCGGCTCATCTTTGTTTCTCTTTCTTGTTCGCTTCTCGGCTAATAAAAATGCTGCTGATCATGGTGGCGCAGCGATTTCCACGGAGGCGGACCCGAACGCGGGGAAATGCGGGGACAACGGCGAATGGAACGCTGCGGTCGCTGCCTGCGACTGCCGGGTCGGCTTCCACGGCGAGCGCTGCGAGCTGCTTCGCTGCGCGGGCTTCGACGAGAAGGAGGGGATGGACGACTGCCACGACAACGGACTCTGCATCAACGGCGAGTGCCACTGTTTCGACGGCTTCGGCATGGACCCGGCGAAAGACAAAGATGAAAAGGTGGATCCCGAGGTTTCCTTAATGCAGCTGTCGAAGGTAAACTCGTGCCGCGACCGCGTCTGCCCCATCGACTGCGGAAAGCATGGGACCTGCGTCGAGGGGGCGTGTCAGTGCGATCCCGGGTTTCAAGGCATCGGGTGCCGGGAGCCGAGTTGCCAGGAGGCGGGCGGGGGAAATTGCAGCGGGCAAGGGGTGTGCGCCTTTCTCTCCACAGGGCAATCCGGCTGCATCTGCGACGCGGGCTTCGCGGGCGACGGCTGCGAGAAAACAGCAATCACCAGCGGCGAGTGCGAGAACGACTGCTCCGCCGCGGGGCTCTGCCTCGAGGGAAAATGCCTCTGCAAGGACGGTGCTACTACTACGAATATTAAGTTAGTAGCGTTCTTTTATATTCTTTCTCGTCATTCACAGGCTAGTAAACATGAAACAGTCGGCCGATGATGTGCTGGTTCTCTTGATCATCGACATCGCGCTTTTTGGGCGCTGCATTTATTTACTTTTTCGGGTCGAAAAAAAAAGGTTTCTTCGGTTCGGACTGTTCCGGGAAGCAGTGCGGTCTCGGGCAGTTAGGGCCGGACTGCAACCTGACGCAGTGCGCCAACGACTGCAGCGGGAAGGGGCTGTGTTTCAACGGCAAGTGCAGCTGCTGGAAGGAGTTCGCCGGCCCGGACTGCTCCGTTCCGAGGGCTTGCTACGGCGCCTGCTACAAGGCCTGCGACGCGAACAGTGGGAGCTACGCCGGGAAAGAGAAGTGCGAGTTCTGCAAGGGCCAGTGCTTGACTCTGTCCGACAATCCGGTTTTGGGGAGGCACAACCCGCTGGAAGATTTGGGGACGAGCCTCCTCGGCATAGCTGTGCGTGGTCCTGGCGGAGAGGCATGATGGATGATGGAGAAGATGGCGTAGTTCACTATTGATTCTGATTTATTCCTCGTGGTCCGAACGACGCAAGTTCTTGTAAGTCGCTTTTCTTTTCCATGCGGTCCGGGGGCGAGTACTATGTTCTTTCTCACCGCCCAGTGAAACGGAGACAGAGCACCCGTTGGCGCCGGAAGACAGAACATCAGAAGAAGCTTACCCACACCGCGACAAAAACATCAAGCTGCGCTGATTGATTCACTTCGATTCCTGATCCTGTGGTCGATCATCGAGTCCTGTCGACGAGAGTTTTCGGGCCTATCAACACCTCCATTTGACGAGAACGAATCTTCGACAATCGATTGAGTTGTATCCGTGCTCGTTTAACATCCTCGACACGCTTCTGCTTGCGAGAAACAGAAAGAATTTATTATAAATTTAAAAGAAGCCGGTTCTCAGGTCGCTTTTTGGGTATGTTTATGTGTGTGGAAGCTGAAGAACTAGAAACTAGAACTACACTACTTGTAATTAAACAGCAGCAGGAATCTTCGTCGGTGCCGGCCAAGGCGCGAAATATTCAAAAACAAGAACGAACGATGGAGGCAGCTTTTTTGAGTAGCGGTGGGCGGCTGCAGGAAGGCGGGAGCGCTTCTTCATACAGTTTGCGGAACAGTCGCGTGATAATCCGCCGCAAGGTGCAGCACAATCTGACGCCGAAAGCGCCCGAAGAGGATCATCAGCAGCAGACCGTTGCTGATGATCCTCTTCACGCGCTTTCGGGAACGATCACGAATCTACGCAGCACCAGGACCACGACGAGCACAACTGGTGCCGGGAGCGGACCAGTGCTCGTTGGAGGTCCTCGCTCAACTTCACATACCGCCGTAGTTTCTCCCGGATCGGCGTCGGCCACCCTACGATCGCCAGGACCTGCTCCATCCCCGCACTACACTTTTTCTCCGTCCGGTCAGCAGCAGCGGCACCGCTCCAACCTGGTCCCGCCGTTCTTGTATTTTGCAGACGGAAATGCCGGACCGTACGCTTACGACGACTCGTCGCGCGGCGAAACCCCGACCACCGAGCAAGATGGTAGAAGTACTTCCAAGGGACCAGAGTCACACTCAGTGCAGGTGGGGAGTACTAGAGAGCTGGAGCAGACGGGGAATGCTGGCGCGCTCGCGTCGACGCCGCCGGAGGACATAAACAGGCCTGTCGGCCTGACCAGTCAAGGGAGTGCTGGCAACTACAATGGCCCTATCTCCATCACGCAAGCTACCCCAGTGAAGAGCAGTCTTCCTCTTTACCCCAGTAGTGCGAACCACCAGAACGCCCCGCAGGAGTCCCGAACCCGCGAACCGTCCCACAGCAACGCGGGCCTGGTACTCCTGTTCCGAAACCACTTCGCAAAGAGGATGAGAAATAGCAGCTTTTTGCATGGGTACGAGCAGACCTTCGGTTTGAGCAACTCGTGGGAAGGTGTCGACTTCGAAAGGTTCCAGTCCGGATGCAAGAAGATCCAGTTTCCGAGCAGCATCGTGCGCAAGACCTGGACCGCGTTCCACCAAGGCAAGCAGGAGAGCGCGGCTACGCGTGCACAGCAACGTCTGCAGCAGGATGAAGCAGGAGCAGACAAATTACCGGAGTCGGAAACGGAAGCGACGGGGACCGATGTTGACCAAGAAGCAGACCCAGCCCAGTTGTCGGGTAGAAGGAATAAGAGCGGCGTGGTAGTAAACAAGCATCTGTTTCTCTCCGACTTTGCCCCCAAGCTGCACGCCATGCACAGGGAATTTGCGGAGAGACTCGTCGCTCGATACGGCAGCCTCGACGCCTGCTATCGCCAGCACCTGGGGGGCGGAGGAGCAGCTGCATCCACTAGTAGTGCCACAATGGGACCTCCTGCGTCTTCGTCGTCTCCGAGAGGTGCTGCTGGGGCCGCTGCTGCACCCCCCCATACATCGACATCTTCTACTTCTCAACAGCTGCGGAGTACGGCGGAATACGACGTGTTTCTGAAGTGGTGCAGCGCGATCAAGTGGGATCGCGCTGCACCACTTCAAAAACACGTCGTTTTCAGCGAGATCGAGCATCGGCTGAAAACGAAAACTACTGTGGCCTCGGTTTCGGAGGAGCAGAAGGCGCTTTACTCGTACCTCGGCCTCGCGGTTGACGCGACGCAACTGGACCATTGCTTCCCGCCGCGACCTCCGTATGGAGAGTCAGAGCCCCCGGGTCAAAGGCTAGAAGAACGTGGTAACGGTAACAAGCAGAAGTACTCTCTCGACTCCGTGCGGAACGCACTGGCCCGGCGCAGCAAGTCGCCCAGGACGGCGCCGAAATTCACCGCCGGAACAGGAGGTCTCCGCTCCGCCGGAACATGCAGCAGAGCAGGCGTTTCGTCGGTCGAAGCGACGCCCCGATTGCGATCGGGATCGCTCGCGAGCACGCCCAGAGTCGGGGCGGGTGCAGGTGGAGCGGGAGCTAGTACGCCCCTGACGTCTGCTCCCCCTCCGACGCAAACCTTTGCGAGAAGGACGGGCACCCGATCCTCGGGAGGACGGCTGATGGTACTCGGGGAAACTCGAATCGCAGGCATGCGACACACTTCGCAGGAAGGTTGCTCGGTTTATTTCCACGCGCTGCAAATATACTTAGGCATGAAAATTTCCCTCCGGTTTGTAGTTGGTGTTAGACCCCGTGCTCGTCTCGACTTCCGTGATGTTTCTTTAGATTTCGTTACACGTGGACGTGCATTTTGGTTGTTTGCACCGATTTGCCTGCGCCAAAACGAAACCAAACCAAATCAGATCATCGCCCACCAGGGGGCCAAGGGTCATTCGTCGAGCCCCCTTCGACAGCGCGGAGCAGTGGGCCCTTCGAGAGCGAACCCCCTTCGACAGCGCGCCAGCTCACGGCCCGAAGCAGCCTCGACGCGTCCACAAGTCCGAGGAAAAATTTTTCGTTTTCGAAGGTGTTTGCGGTGAAAACCTTCTTCGAGGCCATCGCCAGGGAGGAAAAATTCCTTGCAGCACGAGGTACTATAGTATTTCTAGACGGAATAATAATAAAGCGTATATTAAAATAAAAGAAAGTATCAATTATCGCGGAGCGTGTTTCGAAGTCGAGAGATTGATGTCGTTATTAGGGTTTAAAACCTAAACCCTACCCCAATTATCTACTAATTAAATAACAGTATGGATTTACTTCTAGTAAATTTATGTTGCATATGCATTTTTGGGAGAGTTTCTGCTTTCGATGAGGTTCCAAAATTTTTCGAATATTGTACATTCATCAGCGGCCGCGGACGAAGGAGACAGCTTGCTTCTCATGAGTCCAGGGAATACAGCCAAGAGCCCCGTGAAAAGTGTGTCGTCCAGCCCGCTGAAAACAAGTCCGTTGGAGGCCGGCCAGACGACGATGGGAACCTTGCTGACACAGAGGATGGTCGGGCAACTGCGGGGCGGCCACGACATCTCCCTTCTCCAACAAGAACTAGCCGACGCGGCAAGTATCAATTTTGTAGTTTCATCTCGAAACTATTCTCGCTGCAGCACAGCTTTCGTAATCTATTGATTTTTTTTTTCAAACCGCCGACAAGCGTACGATGAGTGAAGCGGCCAGATACATATTCTACCTGTAGCACAAATATATTTTATTGCATCGAGTGACTCATCGAAATTCACGGATCGATTTCGAGAGTGATTTCGATTTTCGCTTGGGCTC
The DNA here is from genome assembly GCA_005223375.1 of Amoebophrya sp. AT5.2. Lineage (NCBI taxonomy): Eukaryota > Dinophyceae > Syndiniales > Amoebophryaceae > Amoebophrya > Amoebophrya sp. AT5.2. The sequence goes on from RXOD01004285.1 coordinate 24,763, forward strand.
CTCGTCCACGTCCTCGGCTATGAATGTGGTATTGAAGCTCTTCTG